>JANIWM010000127.1:0-11887 GCA_030555655.1 Starmerella floris | reverse complement strand
TTCGCGTCCGAGTCAGACTTTGCATCTAGGACGGCGGGCAATTCGGCCATTGGTATAGCGGTACGTTCTGAGACAGTGACTCGGGAAAAAGAAAATTAAACAGTTTATCGCCGCATATGTCTCACCAGGAACATCTTACCAAAAACACCTCTCACCGCATAAATCTCCCACTTGACATCCTCTCACACAGCCTGGACCAATCTCTACAGAGACTGCCGCTAGATATACCGCCATTAGAGAGACTGCGACTAGATAGACTGTTACTAGATACGCCAGTCACTAGCGTCGCTACTCGCCACATATCACACGGTATAAACTATTCACCGTGTCTGGACCAGATGGTATGGACCAGAATGGTATAAATCAGAATGTAATAAATCAAAACAGGATGAACCCAGTCGCAGCATGCACACCGGCACGTGAATACGGACTCCGTCACTGATCCTAGTGTATATGAGCCAGCGGATCCACTGGTAAGTATTATATTTTACTGGTCCTTGCCGGCCCGGAGTCGCTGCTGGGCCATAAGCCGGGCACTTTGGGCTTCCGGATGCGAATCTTTGTCCTGCGGAAGGGGTGTGTGAGCGACCATCCCCGGGGACGGAAGCGTAGCGCCTGTCGCGGCGGGGTTCGCTGCACCGGGGGTTCCTGCCGACGGGTTTCTCGCCACTGGCTGATTTCCAGATCCTCTGGGGTTTGCTGAGGTGGGATTCCCCACCCCCGGGTTCCCCATGCCCGAATTGCCCGCTCCCGGGTTGCCAATACCTGGGTTTCCGGCACCTCCCGGACTTCCCATAGCCCCGTCTTTCTTCTGAAGCAGCTGCTGTTGGCGCCGCAACTGCTGCTGGCGCTGCTGCTGGATTTGCGACACATACACGGCCTGTTGCACGGCCTGGGACCGCACGTACTGGAACTGGTCCGGGGCCTCGGGCCGGAACGCCAGCGACCGGCCGTACATGAGCTCGCCCGTGGGCGGGAGCTTTTTGGGTAGCAGCGACATGCTGAGCATCTCGCGCAGTCGGAAGTTCTGGGCCCGAAACGCCGAGCGCTGGACCTCGCCGCGGGCTAGTGGCGTGCACACGGCACGGGCAACGCCCTCCAGCACCTGTTGCACCTCGCGCTCGGGGTTCTCCTGGGTCTGCGACTCCTGGAGCTCGTCCCACTCGGCCTGGGCGGCGTTGGCGGCGTGGGCCGACTGTTGGGCCTGCCTCATTTGGTGCTGTCGGTGATAGTCACTGAGCAGCACATCGTAGGGCATGCTGCGCCCCGGCACTGCGCGCTTGGCGCCCATGGGATGTTGTTTGCAGGTCAGTGACCGCATGCAGGGCTGGCCGTTGGGTAACGGCACACCGCAGTTCTTATCCGGGTTGTAGACCTGGCTGGGCTTTTCCTTGGCTGGCTTGGCTGGCTTGGCAACCTTGGCCTTGCCGGGCTTCGTCTTCGTGCGTTTTTTCCCGGTGTCGTCATTTTTGTCGGCGATGGACTTGCGCGGCTTGTCGTCGTCGCGCTTGCGTTTTTTCTGTTCCCGTTCGGGCTTGATAGCCTTCGCTAACTCTTTGCTGTCGGGCTTTCCCGGTTTATCCGGCTTGTCGCGCTTGGCGCCAGACTCCAGGCCGGCTTCGCCGCGCTCCCCCTCCTGCTTGACAGTATCCGATGCAGAAACTTCCTGAGGGTTTGCCAACCGTTGGGCTTGCCGCTCGTGGCACTCGCGAATGTGTTGGGGCAGCATCGTCTCGATCATGGGTCGCGAACACATGGGACAGATGCGGCACTTGTAGTCGGCCCGAAGCGTGCGCAGCGTGGGCAGCACGGCGCGCTCGAACTCACGGATCCGCGGGTAGGCCGTTCGGCGCGGTTGTGGCTGCACGGCGCGGGCGGCCTGCCGCCACGACGGCCGGGCGCCGGTCCCCCCGGCAACCTCGCCGGTTTTTGCGCGCCGCTCGCCAATATCCCCGCGCCGCTCGCCAATGCCCAGGACTTTCGCATCCCTCACCGTGGACCCCTCGGGCGGCGCCCGATCGGCCACGGAGTCCAGGACGGTCTGCTCACTTTGCATGGTCCCGGCCACAACGTTAGGAAAGGATGTTTATGTACGGTGATAGCGATGCCTATCTACGTGGGCCTAGGGTACGCAAGGTGGATCGCGGACGGGCCATGGCGGCACCGCGCTAGCGGCCAAAAAAATAATGGTGGGCGGCACCGGATCGGCCTAGCCAAATTCCGCGGCATTGATGTCGCCGTCATGTCCGGACGTGCTTGCCGGGGGCTGCCGCCGGGGCGGTTTCCACCGGGGACATCGACCCTGACCCGCGATGGATCTACTCAGTCACCTCCAGCTCCCCCCACTAGAGCACCGAACAGCTCCTCGCTTCATTCCCCACGATGTCAGCTGCCTCGGCCCCAGGCGTGGGCGGCGGTCGCTTCACGCCCGTACCGCCGCTGAAAGGCTCCTTCCCCGTCGACCACGACGGTGAATGCAGCGAGCTCGTCAACAAGTACCTCAAGTGCATCGAGCTGTCCCAGGGCCAGAACTCGCCCACCTGCCGCATGCTGGCCAAGCAGTTCCTTGAGTGTCGCATGAATCACGATCTCATGGACCGCGAAGATTTCACCAACCTCGGCTTTAAAGATGAGAAATGACTGTACATACGTCTATGCAGAGAAATCTTTGCATAATCACAGCTTGATCGCGGATATTACTTGATCTATCTCGGACACTGCACAAGTGAGACACTAGACACCACCCTTTATCTTCTGGGCATGTGAACCAGCTGATAGACGAAGATGTTGAGGCACACGTAGAGTATATACACGGATAATGGGGGTATGGATCGGTACGAGCAAGTCATTGTAGAAATACTGATAAGTTTATTTCCGTGGTTTTCTGATGCTTTCCCGATAATTAGCGTGGTATGAGCGCTAATTGCTTAAGGGTTAATCGGTGAAGAGCTTTACTGAGGAAGGTGCTGCTACGAGTTGCAGAATTTACTCTGCTGCCACTTGTTAACAAGCGTTAATCTTAATATCAATAGTTTCAAGTATGATCAACGCGGAAGTTCTACTCTTTGCTACGAGCAGTCAGCTATTTGTCTGCGCAGCGATGGATTTGTTAAAGATTTGTCACCGCGAAACGTAATTCCACTGCTCTTCGTGATTCTGAATCATACACAACCGCGTTCGCAGCTGTGCGTCGACCTTCCCATTGCGTTGCAATTGGATATAGCCACAGAGTTTCCTCTCGCTCAATGTTCACACCTAGACAAGTACATCGACTTATTTATATATACATTGTTCGAACGGAGAAGCCTACTCCAGGCCCACGGCCCAAATCTCCTTCAATTCATCGTCCTTGTTGACCACGTCCTCGTCGTACTCTGCCTCCCGGTTGGCCGCCCGCATCGCCACACGACGGACATATTCCGGCAACGACCGCTGCATCCGCTGGTCCAGACGGTCCTTGCTAGCGGCGAACCATTCATCAAACAGTACGCTGTCCTGACGAGCAGAGAAATCAAACAAGGCCCGGAAGGAACCCTCTGCCGCCAGCTTGATCGGAATGTTCCGGTCACGAGCAGCGGTAAATAGAGCAGGCGCCAGATCATCCAAATAGGGCTGGAGAATGGCCACCGTGCCGTGATGAGCAATCAGCGCACCAAGGATAACGATGCTCAATCTCCTTGCCTCATGAGAGTGGTCTTCAGAGCCCGAGACAAGCCCAATCAAGGCAACCACTGCATTTTGTTCGTACGGCCTGAGCGTGTCTTTCCCCTTGGCATCAGGAGCCAGAAGCAGTTTACCCAAGCCGGCAAGGCCGTTCTCACTGAGAATGGGCGATGAGTTCTGGGCTGCTGATTCAAGCAGTTGCTCGATCTCGCCAAGCAATGGTGCCGACTGCTCATAAGCGTGCAACAATAAAGCATTAGCATTAAGCACCGATTGCAACCGCGCCTTCGAGGTGATCAACGGCTCCGCCATCTTGCGCGAGTCCGTTTGCGAGGGGGTCGCTACCACACACGCGCCGATGCGGGCAAAAAGAGCCATTTGTTTGATATCCTTGTTCGCATCTTCGCCGAGGATCTGATCAATATCACCAACCAGCTCGACCACAGCTTCCCTCAACGGCTCGCCCAAGTTCTCCCCAGAGTGATTAACGATCTCAAACAACGCGCTTAGGAATGCTAGACGTACGCCTGAATCCGGGGCCGCCCGCACACCTGCGATAATCTCCTTTGCCAGCGGGTCAATACGAGTCTGCAATTTGATGAGCGATCCCAGGGCCATCGCCGCCCGAGAACGCACGACAGAACTGGCGGGATCGGCAAGGTTTTTGGCAAACGTACGCTGCAGTTGAGGCAGGAAAGGCTTGAGGAAAGTGGGAATGGTCACCAGTAACTCGTTGAGCGTATAAATAATGCTGGCCTTGACATCGGGAACCGTTCGCTCGCCCACAATACGGATAAGTGGACCTGTGATCTGAGTGACCACCGGTTTTAACCGGTCTGCTGGCACAGTACGGCGCACGATCTCGGCGATGGCCAGCGCACTCTGCTCCTTCTCGAGATTCGAGCCCAGTGCCAAGCCTTGTAAAAAGAACGGCAACACAAACGCAGGGCCCTTGGCGGAGGTTGCAAATGGCTTGATGGGAATGCTGAGCTGTTGCAGCGTCTGGTAAGCGGGCGTGGCCAATTTCGCCAGGTCGGATTTGCTCAACGCCGAGCTCGAAGTGATGGATTGCAGCAACTCTTCGGCACCAGCAGCCGAGTCTTCGCTCTCCAGTCCGTGGAGGGCGAACACCATCCAGTCCGAAACGAACAGTGAGTCAACACGGTCGACGGAGGCGTAGTAGTTGGCCATGCGTCCAAACACACGCGCTCTCAGCTGCTCATCGTTCTTGACCAACGAGAGCATGTGAGATTCGGGGCACGAGTGGCTGAGGACTTCGTCCAAAGAGCTGAGATGCTCGGTGCGAATGAGCGCATCCACAACATCCTCAACGTATGGTGAGATGTCGGCCGAAGATGCGGCCAAACACAGCTCAGCAATGGCCTTAGCGTGGAATTCGTCCAAATTGGAGCGAAGCAAAGGCGGAAGGGCGGCGGCCAGTACCGACGAAGCGCCTGTGCTTGCTAACATCTCCTTAATAGCGGCCAAAGCGCCCTCGTCATTGGTTTCCACCACTTGTTGCACCATCTCGGGCAGCATGTCGCCAGCCACATCGCCCAATGCAGTGTGCAGCTCCTCTAGAGCTCTCGTGGCCGATTCGCGCACAGCGTTATTGCTGTCCTGCAAACAAGATCGCACCAAGTACATGAGATCGCGTTCGTGCTCCTGCAGAGACGTAACAGGTGTTGCCGGAATAAGTTCGACCAGACCGAGACATATACCTTGGCGGGCTTCGCGGTCGGGCAAATGTTCCAAAAAGGTAGGAAGAATAAGCTTGAGAGCTCCAGAAACCCGGCGCACCAACTCAGCGAGGGCACGAGCCGCATTTGTCTGTAACTCATCATCCTCATCACCCAAACGGCGCACGAGCATCACTACCAGAGTAGGCAGGATCAACTTCACAGCACGAGGAGTGTTCTGTACGATGGCCAGCCACGTGTCCAGAGCGGCCTGACGAACCGTGCCGACAATGTCCGCACGGCAGATGAAGATCGCCGACAAGACACGGTCACGTCGATCCGTGCCAAGCACCTCAAGGTTCCTGAGGTTGACCTCGACATGGCTGGAGGTGGCCTCATCCTTGGCGGAAGTGGCAGTTGCATCCTCCTCTGCCTGAGCCGCCTCAGCTTCAACTTCAGCATTACCTTCGCCTTCTTCACCGCCGGGAGCAATCGCCAGAGCCTTCAACCGATCAGCCTGAGAGTTAGAATCACCCTTACCAAGCAACTCCAGCAGCAGATCGCCGATAAGCTCGACACTGGCAAGCCGGATTCGCCAACTCGGGTTCCACAAGCCTTGCTCAAGCTCTGGAAGCAGCAAGTCAACAGCGATTGTTGCATAACCACGGACAATGCGGCGCCCAGCCTTCAAAGCGTGATCACGCACATCTTCCAAGTTGTCTGCCAACCCCCGCAGCAACGGCGGTACCAGCTGCGACAGATAGGGCGTGAGCGAAGGCCCGAAACTACCGGGTAAGAGCAGAAGCAAGGGGGCGAAGCCCTGACGAATATGCGCCACGGGGCTCTGACAACTGGCAACAATTTCCGGTAGAACCTCGTCCAGTTTGGTGGTTCCCAAACCATGCAAAACTTCGGCGAGACCTTGGGCGGTTCCCCAGCGGTTGCCGTACTCGCGTGGGTCGTCGGTTCTGAGCTTTTCGAGCAAATCGGGAATCACGGTCGGGAAGTATTCCTCACCAAGCTTCTCAACCAACACACCCAACGCTTTGCAGGCAACGGCCGAAGTCTGCTGTACGGGATCAGTCATAGCTACTTGCAGATCAGGCATGATTGCAGGCAAATATGGAATAAGATCACGACCGGCGGTGAGAATTGACATGTTACCAACAATCTGACACGCCTTGTGCTTGATATTAGCAGAACGGTCTCGTAAACCCCGCTGCACCACGAAAATAATAAGCGCCAAGGATGGCGAGTCGATGTAGTGCATGAATCGTGTCTTCAACAACTCCGTCAAAGCAACGTCCGTCTTTGTCGTCGGATCAGAGATGGCGCCAAGCAATGTCGGCACAAGCTTATGAATTTCAGGGTTCACAATGACGTTTCCAAACATCTTCATCGACTTTTTGGCCGAGGCCCTCACTTCCTTGTGAGAATCGTTGAGTAACGACGCAATTTCTGGCACGATTGTGGCCAACGACGCTGCCAATTGTTGCGGACTAAGGTATGCCATACTTCCCAACAACTCTACGGCGCCCTTCTTTCCACGCCATGCATGGTCGTCGAGCTGCTCCAGCGCCATGGGGATCTGTTTCTTGATACCATATGAGGAGGTATGGGACATAATCGACTTTGCGGCCTCATTCGCAGCTTCGCGGACACCAGGTACACCATCACCTAGTCCAGCCAATACTTGGGGCATCAATTCGATAGCGTATGGCTCGAACAATGGACCATAGGCCTGAGCAAGCGCATGCACGAGCCACTGCGCACCTTCTCGGCGGTTGCTGTCCTTTTTATCCTCCACAGCACCGGATAGAGAGTTAATTATGGACAAGTCACCCAGAGCACTGAGTCCTACACCACGTGCCAAACCGGCAAAGCCAAAAGCAGACCCACGACGAGCCTCAACAGTTGGCGAGGAGAAGGCTTGCTCTAACGCTGCAGCCATCACAGGCTGATAGTCGATGCGCGGAGCTAACGGGCTGATAGAATCGATAATGATGTTGGAATTGCTGTCATTGGCGGTTGGCAAGGCCGCCAATAACTTCTGTACCGTGGAAATCAAACGGGGGTCGCTGGCAGGTAGGTGTTGAGCAGCGAAACCGAAGAGAATGATGTGATTAGAAGTATCAAAAATCGGTAACAAATCGTCAACACACGTCTGGCCGTGGTTATCAATGAGCTTTTTACCGAGATCAAGCGCAGCGTTCGAGGCTTCCACTGCCTTGTCAGTAACGCCCTCGGAAACGACCAGCTTGGCACAGGCCACAACATCCTCCCTTGGGAGGTACTGTACAAGCTCCTGCAAGGCTGCCAGGATATTGAGGCGTTCAGGAACTGGGTCTATCCATTTGCGTTTCACTTCCAAACCGAAGCTGTTGAACACCGGTTTGGGCGGCTGTTTTCGCTCCACGTACAGAGCTGACAATTTGCTGTATGCAGATGACACAGAATTCGTAACTAAAGCCGCGGCCGAGTATGCCCGAGCCAGTGCGTCGCGTTCACCAGAGTACTGCGATCGGAAGAAAGACAGCAACATATCCAAGATATTGTCTACGGGCGTCATGTTGCTCTCATCCCAAATTTCTTGGGCGATCTCGCCAAACTGCCCGAAGCGACTTATCCAGATTTCAGGGCTGAATCCATAACCTTGTAGGTCGACTTCAGCATCGATAATCTCTAACGCGGCCGATTTCACGAAATCCTGAGGCGCAGCAACGCTGGAGTCTAGCAGCATGCCGAGCTCCTCGCGTGTGAACTCGATACGCTGAGCCATGCGACGCAAACAGTCCTTGACAAGGTGTCGATCCGCGGCAAACTTGGCCAGCAAACTTAGCAGCACGGAAACGAGTTCTCCACGGGGAATTTTCGCAAGTACCTCAGCCTGATTAGCCAACAACGATGTGACCAGCAACACGGTTTCGTCTGCCTCTTCGTCCTCAGTGTCGCCTTTATACTCGCTCAACACCGACTGCATGATCGGAAGGATGTAGACCAACGAAAGGGTGTCGAGCAACCGCTTGTCGCTGACCGGGTTAAGCATGTACAGCATACTCGAGACTGAGGCAGTGTCGACGTTTTTCCCCTGCAAAACAAGCTGTGCGGTCCGCTGCTTCCACTGACCACGGAAACGATCAGATAAACACATGCTCAAAGTAGACAAACATTTCTCGGCCGAATCCTTACCAGGAACGTTATTGTTTATCACGTCCATACATCGCGCCAAACCGTCCGGAATCCACTGCAGAATGCCGTTCTCTGCGCCCCTGGTGGCATCCTCAGCAAGCGTTACGAGTAATGAACAACAGAAAGAGATCCTACTGGCGACTGCCTGCAATTCCTGGCGACGCTTGGTCTGCTCTTCCAGTTCCTGCTGATCTTGTTCACTAAGTTTTCCGTGCTTTTCCGCAAGTTCTTTACGAAGCTCGGCTTCCCAGGCCTCGTCTGACATGTTCTTCTTATTGCGATTCGAGGGACCACGTGGTGAAACACCGGGTTTCACCAGGTGGCCCTCCGGAGCCGCGAGAATAGCGGCGTCTTTTTCAGACATTGCCTCACCAATCAAGTTCTCATCGAAGAACGTGTTCAGCTTCGAGGCCACGGATTCCGGTGCCACGAAGGCAAGTGTTGCCAATGCGGGGACGCTTCGAGCGTCAACTGCCCGCGTGAACATCGATTCTAGATTCTCGTTCACCAGTTTATTGGGATCAATCTCACTACTTAGACACATCTGGATCCATCCGCCCTTTGGCTGCGCCAATTCGTGCTGAGCTAGGATAAACGCTTCCAGCATCCACTGTTTAGCGTGAATGTTGGCAACGATCTTTGAAACGTTCATCTTCCTGGTCTGCACAAGACCGCTCAGAACTTCAAGCAGCGCGTGGAGTTGATCTGCGGTGATCTCTGGAGTGCTGAATACTTCCCGTACCAGTCCGAGATTGTGCAGTTTTGTTGTGGGTGAGCCCGTGACGGTGGCATGGATGAGCGCATTGAGGACGAAGTTGGCCTGGCTGGCCCGATCCTTGATGAGGTGAGCACAGGCAAGGGCCATCAGCAACAATTCCCGGTCCGAATGAGCGTGGTCGCATACTCGCGTACCGAAGATTTGCTCGGGGATCTCCACCAACTCGGGGAGCAACACAATCAGCCCGAATGCGGCTGACGCCAATTTGGCCGTGACAGCAGCTATGACGTTGCCGCTAATCTCATCCCACGACTTTTGTAGCTCTTCACGGAAGTAGGTATTTGCAACATCTGGCTGAGTGCTAGTTGCCAAGGACAGGATCCACTCCCGTCTCAGTGGCTTGCGTGACTCGGAAAGACCACGTTTCACAGCCTGTACAGCCTCGGGTTCAGGAATCAGTCTTATGAGTGCATCTGCCAGTGTTCGCAACGAGGCTTCGGTAGACTCTTTGCCAGCTTGAGCAGCTAGAACCGCGGCAGTTGCCATGACGTTAGAATTAAGCGGCACGTGCTGAAGTACGGAGCCAAAAAGTGCTCTTTGATCGCTGTTAGTAACCTTCTTGAACTGTGTTAGCAGTCCGTCTAAGGTGGGATCCACAGAGTTAGCGAGAATTTGACCGAACGTCCGAGACGTGGCTTGCCTAAGCTCGATATTAGACGACGACAGGTTCGAAACCAGTGAATTAGACGCAGCCAGTTTGTCCATCACCAATTTCTCAGCGCTATCTTCGGCAGGCGCGCGCAAAATCGATGGGATTATGTCTTTCACCGAGCCCTCGGGGGCCCGCAGTAGCGCCTTGTTCAGATTTTCGACGATGACAGTATCAAACGTCGACTGGGAGATTAGCGAGCCAGTCCAGAATACGTCCAGCACTCGCGAATCAAGAACGGGCACCAATTGCTTGACAAATTCCTGCGGTTTGGCGCCGAGCACCACATCGCACCACATCTTGGCAATATCTTGCTCGTGCGTCTGCAGTTCTCCGGTCACAAATGACGGCATGGTTTGCGACTCGTGGGCCACCCCCACCAGCAATGCTATGGCAACTAGCCCCGGCAGCCCACGGGACAGGAGGTCCGGTAGCACCGCTTCTAGTCGGATCTCCGTGCGCAAGTTGTTGCTCAGTTGCAGCACCGAGCGGCGAGAATGATACACCAGGGTGTTGCGCATTCTCGAAGCGGACTTCGCCCCCTTGTGGGACTCGGCATTGCCTACCAGAGCCATGGTGAGGAGGGAGCCCTGTGTGGCCAACAGTTGCGCCACCAACTCCGGGAATCGCTGGGCCTGCCCAACGGTAAGGCGCGCCACCACAGCATCGGTCCACTGGAGAGCCAGTCCATAGTCGGTGGCCTGCATCTTTACGCCTTTGGTAGCGAAGTCGGCGAGGCGAGCTGCCGTCACCTGGACCGGTGCCCGTAGCAACACCTCAGCAGAGACCCGCCGAGCCTCCTTATTGCGGCTGATTGCCGACACCGAGGCGAACAGCTCGGCAACCACGACCTCGACGGACTCGGCATCATCCGGCACAGGGCCCTGGCGTTTGAAAAATTCATCCAGCTCGTATAACCGATCAAGCAAAGCCATTCTGGATCAAGCAGATAGGTAAATAAACAGTATGGTGATCGATCAATGGAGATTATCTGCTGACCCACTGCGCTCCTGCTATGTAGTGACGAATCGGCCGCTTTTTTCAAGCAGGGACTTGTTAAAATGTAAGGTGTGGTTTTCACAATGTGCTTGGGTGGATCCGGCTCTTGGTTGCCAGCGCTAGCCCACCACCCTACTCACTGCCTCTATGCTCTCACCGGTGTGCCTTCTTCACACAACCGCTAACGGTGAGGCTCGTAGCTGTTGGGAGTTTGGGTGGGTGCTCAGCGGTGATTAGGGGTATATGTAAGGCTATGGTTCCCGAGCGTGCACTATTTAATAAGCCTGGCCAACCCATTCTTTTTTCTTCTTCATACACGAATATAACAACCGATGATGAACGAGTTTGTGAAACTATAGAAGGTCGCCGCTTGAATCCTTGGAGGAGAGTGCTGTTGGTCTATGTAGATGTCTGGTCTCCTTTTGCACCACCTTTTGCCAGGCTAGCAGATTTTCTGAGGTTGCTTCGTTACATAGTATGATCTAAGAACATCCATGTGTCAGAGTTGAGCCACACTAGTCTTAAATAGCTTAGGGTGTCATTGCGGTATATTCTAGCTCAACGATCATGTCTCCTTGGAACCCAAAAGGGGTGCTGTGGCAGTAACGGCAGAAACCTCTGCGCGATGGAAAGCCTCGGAAATTATGGGCAAATATGTTTTCAGTGCGAAGACAAATCAACAAAAAAAAACCTGAATTGCCAAAAGAATGCCTCCGACCGGAATCGAACCGATGATCTCAGCATTACTAGTGCTGCGCCTTACCGCTTGGCCACAGAGGCTTGCTATGTAATCAATAGCTTGATGTGGATCACATTGGCAATGCTATATGAATTGGATATCAAACATAAAAAATCTCAAAAAGAAAAAAATTCCATGCCTCCGACCGGAATCGAACCGATGATCTCAGCATTACTAGTGCTGCGCCTTAC
>JANIWM010000126.1:0-13013 GCA_030555655.1 Starmerella floris | reverse complement strand
TTTGGCCTGTGGCCCTCCCTCACGTTCTGCACACCGATCCATGCCACTATGATCCGTGGCGACGCTTCCGGCGTCGGCCGGGCCGGCCGGGGCCGGGTCGGGGCCGTCCTTGGGCGTGCTTTTGCCCCCACCGAACCAGCTGGCCCGGTGCAGCGCGTCGCCGGTCAGCAGCAGGGAGTCCAGCTCCAGGACCAGGAAGGTGGCGTCCACGGCCAGGGTGGCGAAGCCGGGGGACCACAGAAACCGGTTGGTGATGAGGGCCGGCCGGGGCTGGTGGCCGGGGAAGCCGTCGGCCGGCGTGACCTCGTTTTTGGCAATGGCCAGCAGCCAGTCCGAGCCATTGAGGGCGGCAATGCGGTTGCCCCGCAGGTGGGCGGCGTCGAACACGTGGGACAGCAGGTAGTGGTCCTTGAACAGCGTGGGCCGGTCGACGGTGGCCAGCAGCTCCGCCGGGGGGAGCACCAGCAGGATGCTCGGCCGGTCCGAGGCCGCGCGCAGCCGCTCACGCACCGCCGTCAATTGCTTGCTGGGCTCGCACGACTCCAGGTTGAACAGAGCATCGATCAACGGATGCAGCAGCATCCCCAGTGGTCAGACTCCGACAATGAGGGTCCCTACCATGGCGCCGGGGTTCCACTGCCTTACCTCCCACCACCCCACCCCGGGCTCGTCGCGCTATCATCGCCCCACCGAGACCGCAGCAGGACCGAGCATGAGACGGGCCGTGGCCCCTGCGCAATTAAACGCCTACGGTGCCCAGACACTGGAGGTCCGGCGTACTTCCAAAGCCCAAACTTCGCGGGCTGGCCAGGTTTCCCGCCCTGAATAACCCTTTCTAGTAATACGGGCGTGCTTCACGTAAACTTAACGGTATCTAAACCAAGAGTGCGTACCCAATACGTAAGAATCACCGAATTCAGTAGCCCTCGGGCGAGAATAAATTTACAGCGGAGCGCGAAACACACAAGCAAAGATAACTCACACACAATCTGTGAGATCAAAAGAACAGACAAGATGGCGGGCAGACCGTATGGCTGGATACAAGACTTCAGCATTCACATATCCGTATATAAGGAAGATTCCTAAATTCACGATAGACCGATCCACATGGTTGTGATTATTCGATAAGTTGAGAATAATCCATGAGGTAGAAATATACCACATAGTGGGACAGCGTACAAAGCAAGAACATCTCACATAGTGAGGACAATTCGGATAGTGAGGACAATTCACATAGTGAGGACAATTCACATAGTGAGGACAATTCACCTAGTGAGGAAAATTCCCATAGTGGGAACATTTCCCATTGTGGGACAATCTACCTAGTGAGGAAAATCCACCTAGTGAGGACAATTCGCATAGTGAGGGCAATTCGCAAAGTGGGAACATTTCCCATTGTGGGACAATTCACAGAGTGAGGACAATTCGCATAGTGAGGACAATTCACAATAGTGAGGACAATTCACATAGGACAATTCACCTAGTGAGGACAATTCACCTATTGAGGACAATTCACATAGTGAGGACAATTCACATAGTGAGGACAATTCACCTAGTGAGGACAATCCACCTAGTGAGAACAATTTACTTAGTGAGGACAATCTACCTAGTGAGACCAATTTACTTAGTGAGGACAATTCACATAGTGGGAACATTGTGGGACAATTCACGCAGTGGGCCAATGAAGTTAAGAACCTTACTGTGGTAACATCAAATAGTCGAGCACACTACATATCATTCAGTTCAGAACCATTCTCACAGTGGGACGTGAGAATGTTGCGCACCATCGCAATAGATGAGAATGACTTGAACCCATTCTTGACAAGAAGCGTTCTCCGATTACATACAAAGGTCAGACCATAGTTGAGAATCAGTCTTTTATGACAGTCCGCATAGTTGACGAAATAATCGTACATACAGGGAACTCCACACGGTCGCGAACACCATTGAAATGTACTCTTATAGGCGATGGACATTCATGCTTTGACAAACGCCTCTAATTGAGGCAACATTAACACTCGAGAATGATCCACAGGGTCAGTCACACGGCCAAGTTTCTCGGCTCAAGTAGCGTCAATCAATCGTCGTTTTATGTAAGGTACCAAGATATTTTATGTAATGCCGAGATTTAGGATTACCATGATCCAAATGCACAATGACGACCTTCAAAAAATAGTAGCGGCATGAATGCTTAATCATTGCTACCCTACTCACTAATACAAATGCGACGCAGAATGGTAAACAAAGTCTCACAATGCGTCTTTTTTATTGTGTACTCCCATAGGTTTTCATCCTCTTTCTGTCTCCTCTGACCATTCCTCTATCCTTCTTACCCTCGTTCCGTTCACCCTTGAGCCTACCTACCCTTAATCCGTGCACCCTCGACCCAAGATCCGACCCAAGATTCTGGCACCGCCGTGGCTATCTTAGATTTTCCAGTCCATCACGTGAGCGGTGGCCATCCCAGGTCAAACCGCCCGCACATGCATCAATTTATTCTGTGTGTAAACATTCTAGGGTCCCGCCCGAAACTCAAGTCCGGCATGGCGCAACGCAGATATGAGGAGCGGTATCGGCCGAAAGCGGACTTCCCGGCCAAAATGGCAATGTGGGACTTCAATCATTGCGACCCCAAGCGATGTAGCGGCAAGAAGTTGGAGCGTCTCGGGTTCATGCGGTCGATGAGGATAGGCCAGAAGTTCAAAGGGGTGGTGGTGAGCCCCAATGGAAAAGTGCCAGTGTCGCCAGAGGACGCGGAGATCGTGGACGCTATGGGGGTAGCCGTGGTGGAGTGCTCGTGGGCCCGGATCGACGAGATCCCGTTCGGCAAGATCGGGGGGAAGTACTTGCGCCTGCTGCCGTTTCTCTACGCCGCGAATCAGACCAACTTCGGCAAGCCGTGGAAGCTCAACTGCGTCGAGGCGATCGCCGCCTGCTTTGCCATCACTGGCCATTTCGACTGGGCGGCCGAGCTGATGTCGAAATTCTCGTGGGGCCACGCCTTTCTCGAGCTCAACGCCTTCCTACTGGAGGCCTACTCCGACTGCAAGGACGTGGCCGACATCAAGCGAGTGGAGGCCGAGTTCTTGGCAAAGGTGGAGCGCGGAGAGACGGTGGCCAATTTTGGGGGAAACAATGGCGTCATCGATGACGGGCTGGGTCCCGACGGCGCCGGCGAGGAGGACGAGGATGCCGACGACGAGGACGAGGAGGCCATTGCCGCGACCGGCGGAAACAGTGGGGCTCCTGAAGAGCAGATGAAGGTGCTGGTAATAGGCAGTGGGGAGGTTGAGGCACCCGAAAGCGAATACGAGACCGAGGAGTCGGACGAGGAGTTTCATGCTCGAGGCATGCACTAGGGAATTATAGACTGCGAGGGCGCTAGATAAGCTAGATTAAGCGCTAGATACGCTGCAGAGTTAAGCGCCGGCAATTGAGGCGCGCTGCTGTTGTTGAGACTACTATTTTACATCAATAGATCGCCGATCCTCTCGTTGACCGCCACTAATACATCTAAGATATTCAATTTGTGTCCCATGGTGAGCCTCGTGATTATCCTTCCCATGGTAGTTGATTTGGGTTGCAATTGTTTTCATGGAGCGTTTCCAAATTTTTCCCTCCTGGTCTTTTGGATCCTTCTCCCAATCGGGTAATTGACTCAGCTTCTGACTCGGGTTCTTACCCAACACCGTTGGGCTTCATTTAGTCTCAATTCGATTCTCCTAATCCGGTAACTGATCCAGCTTCTGGTTCAGATTCATACCCGATTCACAATCCGGTCACAATGCGGTTCCACTGCTCTCCCGATTCGGTGTCCCATCCAGTTCCCAATTTTGGAATGCTACCCGACTCACAACTTGGTTAATCCGGCTCTCCCAATTGCTCTCCCAATTCGGCATATCTGCCACCTTCTAGTTCGGATTCCCATTCGAATCGCACTGTGATATCAGTCCCAACTTCCTAATCTGGTAAATTTTTCCGCCCGCTGCATTCCCAGTTTGGCCATCCTTGTTCCTATCACCTCACAATCATACCGGTTTCCCGTCTGACCAATCTGGTGTCAATTTTGGTCCACTCGCGGTCCACTCTCATTGCTATATGCCGTATTTATTCTAATCCCGAGCTGCTCTAGTCCTCGTTGTCGTCGTTATTATTGTCGGATTCTGAGTCCGCCTCCGGGGCGCCCTCGGGCACCACCTCACTGTGGGTGTCCAGCAAATAGTCCAGCACGCCCTTGAGGCGATAGGTGTCCATGTAGCCGAAGAAGGCATGGAAGTCGTTTTCCTGGGCCTCCTGTTTGTAGATGCGATCGTAGATGTACTCGTGCTTGAAATCGTCGATCTCCTTTTCATACCGGTCGAAGGTGATGTCGTCGCGCCCCAGCTGGCCCAGCCGGATGTTGTAGGCATCGTACATCGGCCGTTCCAGCAGCAGCCCCAGCGCCGGCGCCTTGGGAACGGAGATCTTTTCCTGCTCATACAATCCCTTGAGCTTGTCCACGGGGCTGTTTGTGCGCACAATCAGCACCGCCAGGGCGATCATCTTGCGGATCTGGTGGAGCATGAACGACTGCCCGTGGATCTTGACTGAGACCCACTCGGTACCGTCAATCACGAAGGGCTCGCCCACTGTGAGCTTTTTCATGTTGCGAATCGCGCTGGGTTCCTTGAAGTGTTTTTTCACCGTGAAATTGTGGAAGTTGTGCACCCCCTCGTACTCGCGCAGCACGCGGCGGAACTTGTCGAGCCGGTCCGGCAAAACCCGGTAGCTGCGACGGTGCTTGTTTTCGATCTGCTTGACCTTCTGCAGCGTGGCCTTGGACTCATCACTGGCGGTGTCCTCAAGATCGTCCTTGCGGGCCTGGATCGCCTGGTCCAGCGTGATGTTGCTGGCGTCGAGATCCTCCATCACGCGGGCCCAGAACTCCTCGGACTCCTTGACCTCGGGCGCTGACTTGTCGGCCAGGCGCTCGGTTTCCGAGCGCATGACCCGACCAAGGGCCGACATTTCTCCCGGGGTCATCAGGGTGTAGGTGGGTAAGACGTACTCGTAGACGCGCGACGAGCACAGCCGGCGGCAGTCGAAGCCACGGTTTGTGCGATTGTAGCCCCACACCCGGATCTGGTCAGGAAGATGGCTGTTGATCTTGCTGACAATGTCTTGGTCCTCGATGATCATTTTGAGGGATACCACGTTTCCTGCGGCGTGCACGCCCTTGTCGGTGCGCGCGGCGCGCAGGAACGACGATTTTTTAGGATCATTGGCATTGTCCTCGCTGACGGCGCCCGCCTTGACCAGGGCGGCGAAGATGTCCCCCTCGATGGTCTTGTGGGGGGGATTGGACTGCATACCGTGGTACCCGGTACCACAGTAGCCAATTTGCAGCGCGACTTTTCTTTTGGGAAGTCGCGGCTTTTTGGCGGCTCCGGCCGCCAGCTCGTGCTCGGCTACCCGCTTCTCTGACATGGGAAAAAAAAAATTCCTCACTATGCCGGACCAGAATTTCCACTTCTTTGTCATAAGGCACGGGCACCCCATCACTTCCCCCGGCCCTGGGACCGTTAATAACGGACGCACGAGGCAGGCCGAGGAGGCAGGCCGAGGAGGCAGGCCGAGGTGACAGGCGCGTTAGAAATAAAAATTAGAAAGACCGAAAAAAGTTTTTTTTAGAGTCTATAATGAATGAGCTGACAGAGAGTGTGCAGTAGTTTTGCTAAATAGGTGCCTCGAGTCGGGGCCATGGGGTATTGCCGAACCGTGCCGAAAGACTGATCTGCACATTGGTTTGTATAGATATCATAAACAGAAGCGTTGGGTCATATATTTTGTGTCACGAAAGAGCTACGACTGCGCCAAGAGACGCGACCTTCGATCGTACAGTGAATGCCAGCCTATGGAATAAGAAATGCGTTAGGGTGGTAAAAACTCATGCTAGAGATGTAGGGAGAGATGCTAAGTACGCTAAGTGTATGAGGGGAATAAATCTGGTAACACATTCGCTAACTGTTAACTCGTCAGCTAACAATTACCTCGTTCGCTAACTGTTACCTCGTTCGCTGACTAGTCCCTCATTCGCTAACTGTGACCTCGTTCGCCAACCGTTACCTCGTAAGCTAACTGTTACATCGTGCGCTAGTCCCTCATTCGCTAACTGTTACCTCGTTCGCTAACTAGTACCTCGTGCGCTGACTAGTCCCTCATTCTCTAGAATGCAAACCAATTGCTCTTTCTGCGAGAATCATCTACATTGGTGTCAGGCCTAGATTTGCTATGATATACCTAGAGGGGGAATCTTTTCGCGATGATACCCTCTAACGGATCTCTTTTACTATATTCACTGGGCGATTGAATGGATTCAGAACCCCAGCTTGCCGCCAATGAACCCCTTCAGGGCGGAGGACTGGGCCTCTTTGCGCCCCGACGCCATGGACTCCATGGCCTCGTCCAGCGCGCCATTGACGGTGTCCTCGGCAGTCTCGTAGTATTCATTGATGGTCTGGCCCCACGTCTTCTGGGGCCGGCGGGGATGCTGCGGATGCGGGTGCTCGTACGGGGCGGCGGCCGACTTGCTGGAGCCGAACCACGACTTGATGCCCTTGTTGGGGGACGCCGGCGCCGGGTTCTGGGGAGAGCTGTCGACCTGGACCTGGTGGTCGTCCACGAGCTGGTGGCGCACGCGCTTGGACTTGCCGCGGCGCTTACCGGCGATCTTGGTGTCCAGATCGGCCGGCTTGACGAACTGGCGGCCGGACATCCAGTGGGCGGTGGAGATGGCGGGGCGGGCCGGCACCCGGCGCTTGAGCTGCCACAGCTCGTCGTCCTTGGGGAACTGATCGGTGCCGAAGATGCGCACGACCTGGCCCGCCTCGGCAGAAGGGTCGTACGGGATGAAGGCGTCGCCCATCTGGGAGATGGTGACGCGGGGGCCCATGGGCGGGCTGGGCAGGTTGTAGGTGGAGATGGTCTTGAAGCCGGGCAGGCTGTAGATGCCGACCTTGCCCTTGGCGTTGATGGTGGCGAAGGCGGAGGAGGTGCCCCAGCGCAGGAAGCAGTAGCTGCCGCTGAGCAGCGGCGTGTCGAAGGACTTGGACCCCAGCTTCTTGCCGGCGCGCGCGCCCAGCTTGTGGCAGGTCACGGAGTAGAACCGCGCCTCGTCGCTGGTGCAGCCGAGAATGCCGCCGGGTACCTGCAGGCCCGAGGCCAGCCGCGCCATCACGTCCGGGAACGCCTCGGCCGACCGGCCCTCCTTGGTGTCGACGTGGGCCACGTGCAGCACGGCGTCCTTGCCGACGGACAGGCTCATCACGTCCTTGGACTTGGTCAGCACCTGGTAGCCGCCCTCGGGCCGGGGCACGATGCGGTACACGAGAATGTCGCCCTTGCTGGTGCCGACGGAGAACAGGATCGAGCTGAACGGGTCCTCGGCCACGGCGAGAATGCCGAACTCCATGGCGGTGGCCACGCCCTTGATGGTCTCGTCCATGATCAGGGCGGGGCCGCGCTTGTCGATGACCACGACCCTGCCGTTGTCGAAGCCGACGCCCACGAAGCCGACGTTGGAGTTGTTGAGCGCCGACACCGGCACGCGGTTGAAGAACAGGTAGTGGGGGATGAAGCCCTGGGTGAGCTCGGGCGCCACCAGGTGCTCGACGCTGACGATGTCCGGGCACGGCGTGGGCGGGCCCGGCTCGGTGAGGCGGCGGTTCTTGCCGAAAAAGGTGAGGAACACGTTGCCGGGCGCGGTGGCCACGGCCATCTCGCCGACCTCGCGGCCCACCGACACGTGGGTCACGCGGTGGTCGGTCTGCTGGGGGTCCAGGCCGGCGACGTTGGTCATGACCACGCGGAAGTCGCGGGAGTCGGCGCGGGTGGCGTCGAACAGCTTGACGCTGCCGTTGGCGCAGCCCACGCACAGCACGGTGGCCAGCTGCAGCTTGCGGATCTGCTGGGTGGCCGAGCTGCCGCCGGTGACCCGGGTGTTGGGCGCGGCCGCCGCCATCATGCCGATCCACTGGTTGCGGGTGATGCCCACCGAGGCCAGCGAGGTGATGGGCGCGGCCCGCCAGCACAGCGCCGCCGGCAGCACCGCGGAGTCGAACCGGTTGACGCGGAGGTCGGGCAGGGCCACGCAGATCAGCTGCCCGCCCGTCAGCACCACGCCGTACGACGGGTTGTAGGCGCCCTGGAAGTGGGGGTTGCCGGCCTGGGGCAGCAGCTGGACGGCGGCGACGTCGGAGGTGAACTTAAGCTCGCGCTGGGGCACGTCGCCGGACTTGTAGAAGTTGCCCATGCTCTCGTACGACGTCGTGGCCACGGTGGGGGTGAAGCCGAACTCGGTCAGCGCCAGCGTGCGGCCGCCCCACGCCAGCAGGTACGTGTCGATGGGGTCTTCGCGGCAGCACCAGGCCAGGCCCTCGGGCACGCGCTCCTGGTTGAGGTCCAGCGCCTCCACGCCGGCCGGGAACGCGTTGCGGGCCCCCAGCCGCACGCCCTTCTGCCCGTCCCAAAACAGAATGAAGCCGTTGACGTGGGCGGTGGCCACGTGGCTGCCGCTGGGGTGCCACACCGCGCAGGTCAGCGGGAACTCGTAGGCCAGCGAGTAGACCATCTCGCCCTTCATGATGTTGTAGACCACCGCCACCTCGCGGTAGCACAGCAGCAGCAGCGCCGGGTCCCGCGGGTGCAGGCTGAGCCCCAGCACCGCGCCCATCACGAACTTGGTGTTGACCTCGCGCTCGAGGTTGGGGATCTTGAACGGCGTGGGGTGGCCCCGGTCGATGTCGAACGCGGTGGTCTCGCCGTTGCGGTGGCCCAGAAACAGCCAGTCCATGGCCGGGTCGGTCCAGCAGCTCAGCACGCTGTACGGGCACTGGTAGCGCGCCCACTCCGTGCGGGTGTCCAGCGCCCACACCACAATCGTGGACCGGTCGTCGATGCTCACCAGGTACACGCTGGTGACAAAGCGCAGAAACGTAATCGGCGCGCTCGGCGTCTTGTGCTTGGGATTGGGGTCCAGCACCGCCCGGATCTCGCCGGCGCCCATGACGTGGACCATGCCGGTCTCGGTGCCGGCAGCAAACAGCGACTGCACGGGGTCGTAGGCCAGCGCGGTGATGGGGCCGGACAGGCCGTCCTGGGTGATCAGGTCGGGACGGAAGTCATGCTCAATGGACGTGGACAGGTCGCTGCTTTTTTTGAACATTTGCGTCGCGCCCGGATGGGATGCTTCGGTGTTGCCAATGGGCCCTTGGGGGGTTGTGCCGAGCCGGAGGTGGAGCTTAGTGACGGGTGGCCGGGGCTGATCCTGTGACGCAGGAGGAGGCTCAGGCACCACCTGGGTAAACCCTATGGTGGTGGTCCCCGTCAGGTGGATGGTGGGTCCATGTCAGGTGCAGCCATGGGCCAGGTTAACGGGGGAAAAGCAGCGATGTCGGGAGTGGGCCAACAACGGTACCGTTGGGTGATGGCGATGGAAGCGGTTGGGTCATAATTGGCGGCACTCACAATGGGAGCAGTTGGGCCATAATTGGCAGCCACAAAGGAGAACACTTGGGGCACGACTGGGAACTCTTTGGGTCATAATTGGAAGCATTCACAATTAGAAACAGTGGGGTCACCATTGGAACACTCGGTTTTAATATGGGTCACAAATGGACGCAATTGGGTTATAATTGAAAGCATTTAGGAAACACTTGGGTCACAAATGGAAGCAGTCAGTTCATATATGGAAACTCTCGGGTTACAATTGGAAGCAGTTAGTTCATAATTGGGAATACCCTGGGGACTTGGGTTTCCAGTCGAGTCAAAACCGGTTACCTGGCTCACAATCAGGCTTCCAATCGGACTTCCAATCGGGCCTCCAATCGGGCTTACCAACGGGCTCACTAGCGGGCTTCCAATCGGCCCTCCAATCGGTCCTCCAATCGGGCCTCCAATCGGGCTTACCAACGGGCTCACCAACGGACTTCCAATCGGGCCTCCAATCGGGCCTACCTACCTTACAAGCATCGGTAAACCTCTCGCTAGATACCATTTGTAAACCGTAGCGACATGGCTTTATAGCCTTTCTGCATATCATTTATCAATTGAGTGTTGACCATGCCGATGTGCAGTAACTCCCAAAATGGCTCTGAAGGGATCCCAAGAAAAAACGTAACAAGTCGAGATCGTAACAAAAATCACAGATCCGATGTCAATTATAAATATTATGTACTCGGTCCAAAATTACAGATATCGATCATTCTCCTCGAGGGCATCAACCATATCACTTCATTAGACTTTAACTCATAGGTTGAAGTCGACATCATTATGGGCACTTACCCTATCGATCCAAAAAGAAATAACCTACTGAAATAGGAAAGCGCCTCCTAATAAAAGTTGCAGGTATCAATTTCTACCGCAGTAGAGCGCCTTGTCACAATGATATGACATTCGTTGTATTTGTTCTCACCCCAACAAATTTGTGACTTTCGTCATGCGATACGCCCATGACTAGCTTGGGCTGGTAATGGGACCTGATTACGGGATCGTCCTCGACACGATCATTGATGGGAAGCGTTTGTTCGCGCGAACTATCGTACGGTTTTGCCGCACATGCATGGGCACGAAGGCATGGGACACACGTCGTACTTCTGGAACCACTGGCGGGCATGCACCGAGTGATGGCCGTGGTTGCACTTCAGGCAGAAGGTGGGCCATCGGTCGGACTCCACCTCATCGTCAAGACAAGGGCCCAGCGGCAGAGTGCAGATGCCACACGGGGGGAGCGGGTTGTTGCAGGACAAGCAGCGGTTGCGCAGCTGTTTTGCGGGCTCGACGCCCTTGACCGCGCGTTTAGCGTCGCGGGGCGCGCCGGAGATGTCCTCCTTGCAGTTGCTGCACCGCAAAAACGCCTGGCCCTGGATGGGTTTGATGAGCGTGGCGCTCTTGGACTTGAACAGGCGGGAGCGCGCGATGTCGAGCCGGGCGCGCTGGGTGAAGTATTTCCAGGAGTTGAGGATCTGGCGGTATTCGGAAAACCAGTTGATGAACCGCGGGTCGCTGAAGTAGCGGGGCCAGCCGAACGACACCAGCAGGCACACGGTCTGGAGGTCGCCGGAGCGGTCCAGGTACGCCTGCAGCAGGTCCAGGACCTTGGGCGTGAAGCCGGTGAGGATGATGCCCTCGAGGTCGCCGTTGGCGATGGCCCGTGACGTCACCAGCGACAGGTATTTACCCACTTCCTTTTGGGGAAGGAACCGCAGGGCGATGCCCAGCCGCTCCGTCAGCGGCAGCGAGCCGTCGTCCAGCACGTCCGACCACGAGCCGTCGGCAATGTAGGCGAAGATCGCCCGCAGGTAGGGCACGCTGAGCTCGGAGGCCAGTCTCCGGCACTGCTCCCGCCACACGTTGTTCTGGGTGACGTCCTTGTACACGAGGTAGCCCGCGATGGCGGTGGACATCAGGCGCAGGTTCTTCTTTGGCGAGTTGGCCAGGCTCTCCACCGAGCGCTCGACGTTGTTGTGGAACACCGCCCAGCCGGCCGCCTTCTCGTACTTGTGCTGGCCCTCCAGCTCCTCGAGCCGGGCCTCCAGCTCGTTGAGGCCGAAGTCCCAGCCCGTGAGCCGCAGGCACAGCTGCCGGTACAGCGCCTTGTCGTCCTCCTCCTTGACGTAGACCGAGCCTGCCGACTTGCGCAGCGTGTACTTGACGGCGTCGTTGAGGGTCCGGCCCGTGAGCTTGACGCCGGGCGCCAGCCGGGGGAGCAGCGCCTCCCTGGAGCCGTTCCACATCGTGTAGACGCCGATGTAGCGCAGGTCCAGCTCCGGCGTCTCCAGGTAGTTGCGCGCGCTCTCCGGCGCGGACTGCTGCTGCCTGACCCACCGCCACGCCGCCATGAGGCCGGACCAGGTGGCGGGGTTGCCGTGGCTGGTGGGGTTGAACTTGGACGACAGCAGCAGCTCGATGTTCTTGGCGGCGTCCAGCGAGTAGCCCGCCAGCGCGCGCCGCTGCATGGTGCTGGCGATGTCGTTGCTGAGCAGGGTGGGGAGCCCGATCTCGTTGCCGAGGTACGCCGGGTCGCCGCCGGCCCCGTGGTCGGCGGAACGGGCGCTGCTGGCGAGGCTGGAATCGCTGTCGCTGTTCTCGTCGGACTCGGACTCGATGGTAGTGGTGGGGGCGATGCCGATGCTGGCCGGCGCCCGCGCGGAGCTGCCCGGGCCCTGTTTTGAGCCTGCCGGGGCGGGCGTTGAGCTTGTCGGGGCGGGTGTTGAGCTTGTCGGGGCGTGTGTTGAGCTAGCGTGGGCAGCATTGTTCGCGCCGTGCAGTGAGTTGCCCGGGGCGTGCAGCGAGTTGCCCGGGGCGTGCAGCGAGTTGGCCGGGGCGTGCACGGAGCTGGTCGCGACGGGGCCAGAGTGGGCCGGGGCGTGCATTGCGCTGGTCGCAGCGTGCCTTGCGCTGGTCGCAGCGTGCCTTGCGCCTGTGGCAGCGGGCATTGCCGGGGCAGACTGGGCGGAGCCGGCCTCGCAGCCCGGCCGCTTCTCCGGCGACGCCCACCCCTCCCCGGTCAGATCAACCGCCGTCAGCTTGCCGTGGTCCGGCCGGTGCGTCTCCACCAGCTCGTTGGCCTCGGACACCATGCGGAAGTCGTTGAACGGGTCCAGGTAGATGTTGAGCGGCGGGCCCCGCACGGACATCCGGAACACCCCGCCGGACTGCCGCATGCACACGAGGTCCAGCCCGCCGGTGGCGCCGTTCGCAGCGTAGTCGAAGGACACCACCTTGTCGCTGTCGGTGCGCACCTCGAACACCTTGTTGACAAAGAGGGCGGCGCTGGCCGGCTCGCCGGCCGCCGAGCCGCCCTCGTCCTCGCCGTCCTCCACGGCGGCGTCGCCCGCGGCGTCCACGCCACTGTCACTGGCCCCGCTCAGCGACACCACCTCGTCGTCGTCGTCGTCGCCGCCGCCGCCGCCGTGCTGGGTCTGAGCTAAAGAAAGCCATCGGGACAGAAGGCGCCCGGCCGAAGTGGATCGACG
>JANIWM010000125.1:0-13067 GCA_030555655.1 Starmerella floris | reverse complement strand
CACAATTTCTATCATTTTTTCCTCTTCACCACGAAGTTCGCCAAAGTGCCGTCTGCCGCAGTCGCCGCCCCACGCCCCGCCCCGCGCCCAGATGAACCGCCAGCGGTCCACGCCCCACGTGGCGGGCGTGCTGAGCCACCCGGCCACGCCGTACGAGCGGCCCCAGCGCGTGGCGTCCAGCTCGGCCATGTTCAGCCTGGGCCCGGCCGCCGCGCTGCCGCGCGTGTCCCAGCCCAGCACGCCGTACTCCACCGTGCCGCCGTCGCCCGCGGTGTCGCGGTCCAACTCGCCGCAGCACACCCCGCTGGTGACGCCGGCCCACTCGCCGCGCCTGGCCGCCCGGGAGATCGGCGGCTTTGCGGGCTCGCAGCTGGACCTGGCGGGCCTCAGCCGCCACGGCTCGTTCGCCAGCGCCCACGGCCTGCAACCGTTGACGGCGGCCGTGCCCCCGCACTCCGCGGCGGCCTCGGCCGGGTCCAGCGCCCCATCCAGCGCGACCTCCACCGCCGGCTCCACCTCGCAGTCCAGCGTGAATTCCAACGCGCCATCAAACCCGCCGTCCACCGCGACGTCATCCGCGCCGTCCACCTCGCCGTCCATCGCGCCATCAAACGCGCCGTCTACCGCGCCGTCCACCGCGCCGTCCGCCTCGCCGTCCACCGCGGCCACCCCTGCGGCCACCCCGTCCGCTCAGAACATCCTCAGCGAAATGGCCAGCGACCGCAGCACGCTGAGTCTGGGCCGCACCTCCACCAAAAGCTCCACGCCCAGCTCCACCGACGGCTGGGGCGACGAATCCGAGCCGGGCAAGGTCCAGCTCGCGCCGCTCGGCAAGTCCGCGGGCATGGCGCCCACGCCGGGCCCGGCCTCGTTTGCCCCCGTGGAGCCGGACGGCAACCCGTCGCGCGCGGGCGACTCGCGCACGCCCTCCCGGGCAGGCTCGCCCCACGCCTTCCACCGCGTGCAGCTCAAAGACATTATGAATTGACCGGGGCTTTCATCCGCGGGGCGCGGGCGGGCCTCCCGCTTGGCATGGCCGCTTGGTACCGCCCAACCCGCGGGGCGCCGGCATAATCCGCGCGCGGCATGCTGCAGACCAAGGCTCTGTACCAATTGGCATCAGTTTGTGCACGCAAGTGATGCGTATATTTATACATATTTATCTACATTTTCGGATCCGCCGTCGGACGCGGCCGGTGATGCTGGGACTCACCGGGTGCTCGGGTGCCGGGGCTTTCTGACCGGCTGTCGGCCGGTGGACTTGGCCTTGGGCCAGCAGGACCGAATACTGTACCCTATATATACTTGTACTATAGCGAGTTTTCGCCTGGTTTTCCTGCGCTATGCTGGGCCGTCTGCGGTACAGATAGTATATGTGCGTGGTGTAGATTATGTGGAACAACAGACAACACAACTTTCAATGTTCGCTTGAATCTCGGCACTGTAGGATTTACAGCACGCCTGGGAACATTGTGAATGACTCTAGACGTCAATTCAACATCTGGAAAATACAGGTGCTGACTGACGCATCCAATATATGCAAACAGTTTTTGGCTCACTTGGGAAGATCGCACAATATATGTGCTGACTTAGATACGTTTCCAACATTTGGAAACCATTCTGGCTCACCTGGGAACATTGTGTGAAATGACTTCAGATGTCAACCCAATATCTGCAGAATGTGTTGACTTAGATAGGTTTCCAACACTTGCAAACAATTCTGGCTCACCTGGAAACATTGTGTGAAATGACTCCAGACGTCCGCCCAATATCTGCAAAATATATGAAGTAGATGCGCATCCAATTTCTGGCTCACCTGGGAATATCGTGTGAAATTACTTGAGACATCAACCCAATATCTGCAAAATACATGAATTAGATACGCATCCAATGTATGCAAACAATTTTTTGCCCCTGGAAAAATCGTGTGAAATGACTCTAGATGTCGGCCCAATATCTGCAAAATACATGAATTAGATACGCATCCAATGTATGCAAACAATTTTTTGCCCCTGGAAAAATCGTGTGAAATGACTCTAGATGTCGGCCCAATATCTGCAAAATATATAAATTAGATACGCATCCAATATGTGCAAACAATTTTTTGCCCCCTGAAAAATCGTGTGAAATGACTCTAGATGTCGGCCCAATATCTGCAAAATATATGAATTAGATACGCATCCAATATATGCAGACAGTTTTTGCCTCCCTGGGAAGATCGTGTGAAATGACTCTGGACATCAACCCAATACATGCAAACAGTTTCGTCAACTCCAGATACTCAGCAGGATCGTATAACATAGGATGCTCCCTCTAGTGGCCCTTGCCGGACCACAGGCGTGTAGGTATGTGAGGCGAGCATATGTGGAATCACTGCCTTCTTCTTCGCCAGTGGGCGTCTCCGTGTTCTGCGGTGGATAAATGCGTCGAACATTATAGACACTCAATCGCTTCGTGTGGGTGTTTTTAACAAGCTTGGACGGTGCGTGAATAAAATAGCTTCACCAGAGGGAACAATCCAAGTATAGAAGACTTCAGTGTCCACGCTAGAATCGTTAAAATATTGTTCTACTTAAAAGGCTACAGTCTGTCCCCCTAAAATTGATGCATCAAACCTCCTCCTGGGTAATCCATGTCTGCTATTCAGACCGGATTATTCCGTAGATGGTTTCGACCAAACATCCTCTGAACTCACATACAGATTGCTGTAACCCACCCGATCTTCTCGACACTAACGGGGGCTTGGGCACTCACCACGGCATAGAGCCGATGGCGACGGAAAAAAACCGCGGAGGCCACCAGTCACGGCGCTTAATTTATTATATATGCAAACCGGTTGGTATAATATCCAGAATTAAAATGGGCTGTGCAGGCTTAGCGAGCCGCACCGGGGAGTCCCGTCGCGTATATTTTCCAGATTGGAAATTTCAGGCTGGTGACGCATGGGAGTCATTGACCACCACCCTATGGGATGGGCTCACCCTGGGGGTAGGGGGCCCCTATGGCCGGCCGAGCTGGCCCGCAGGACCCGCTCCGTTCTCCAGGGACCAAGGGATTAACATTCCGGTCTTAATATAATTACTTGTTTTACATCAGGACGAGTTCGGTATCACCATTGGCACCGAGGGGTGCCATTGAGTCTGATGCCAGGGTTCCACGCCTGGAACCCGTCGGGCTGCCGGTGATGGGGCGCGTGATCTCCACAGATTGGGCGAAACATGTGAAACTGTGCATTGGGACCCTCTGCATAGCGACGTTAAATGGCGTGGCAGTGGCCGGCGTGAGGCGAGGTCGCAGCGGCCCTTAATCTAAGCAAACCAGGGTAGCGGTAGAGGCGCGTCGGTGGCTGCGCAGCGATTGTTTAGCCACGCCAAATATAGAATCGCGACATAAATATAAATTTCCCACTGACCCCCGTCCCCGTCCCGATTATCTAACGGTAGATACACCCCCGCGCATTTGCATTCTTGCTCGCACTTGCATCCACGGCCCGTCCGCGTTCTTCCTCGCATCGTTGCTAGCTGTCCCCTCGCATTTGCGCTAGCAAAATCCATTCGCCAAGGCCGTGACCTCTCCGAACCGTCGACCGTGTTCACAACCACTAACTACCGTGTTCACAACCACTAACTACCGTGTTCACGACCACTAACCGTGTTCACGACCACTAACTACCGTCTTTACGACTAACTACCGTCTTTACGACTAACGCCCGTCTTTACGACTAACTACCGTGGTTACGACCTCTTCACCACCACCACTCCTCCTTCTCACAACCTGACCAAAAATGGGTATTGGCAGGGCAATCTACGTGCTTCTGTTTCCACTGCTGTTCAGCGTGGTCGGCCTAGCGCTGTCGCTGGTGACCTTCTTCAGCAGCTACGAGCATGCGACGGGGCTGCGTAACGTCCACTTCATGAACCTGGACCTGACCAACCTCAACGTGGCCGGCGTATCCGGGGCCGACGTGCTGAAGACGGCCAACATCTCCACCGTGTACAGCGTGGGCGTGAACGGCCTGTGCTGGGGCGACAAACCGTCCGCCATGCAGGGTTGCAAGACCCCGCACGAGCCGTTCTACTTCAACCTCGAGGAGGTCATGGACCTGGTTGGGCTGTCGTCGCTGACCAGCAGCATGCCCGAGGAGATCCAGAAGTACAACAGCCTGTCAAAGGACGCGACGCTGGGCGTGTGGGGCTGCTTCTTGGCCACGATCTGCCTGGCGTTTCTGCAGGTGGTGTGCGGCATCTTTGCCCTGTGCTCGTACGGCGCGAACTGGGTCGCCGAGCTGTTTGCCACGCTGGCGTTCTTGGCCGCGGCACTGGGCGCGGCCCTGGCCACGGGCGTGTACAACGTGTACCAGAGCAAGATCAACAACGTCATGGGCCAGTTCGGCGTGAAGGCGGCGCTCAACACCCCCGGGCTGGCGGTGGCCTGGGCCACAGCGGCGGCCCTGCTGGTGGCCGACCTGCTCTACGTGCTCAGCTCGTGCTGCTGCCTGTCGCGGCGTAGAAAGTATGTGACGGTGCCGGAAAAGAGCTGAGCTGGCCTTGACTCGACCCGCCCAGGCATTCATTGCATTGTGAAACTCATTTCCTAACTTATTGACCTGCCCGCTGCGCTGGTGGCCCTTCGTTTGGCTGGCTGCCCTGTGGGCGCACAAACCGTTAGCTCAGTGTGTGTATTGTATTTCTTTCGTCTTTGTAAACAGCGGCAAATCGCCAAATCCCTAACTTTGCATATAGTGAATTATCAGCATCAACCACATGCACCTCCAAGATGACCGAAATAGGTTTCAGTACACGCCATTGAAGACATACCAGTGAGGCATGAGATACGGGGCGGAGCAAATGGCATCTCATGGTATCATCTCACACGTAGCACATGGATAATGTCGGGGCATTATGGGTGTCAGAATCATTTGTCAATTCTTAGTTAGTAGGGTGTCCGAGCACTAATGTGTATACAGAGTTGGTGTCATCGTAATAAAAGAGATTAGGACTACTCAGCGGCGTTAAATTTTAGTGAATCAGTGGACTGTCGACAAAGAGGTATCGAATTGTAATACTATCTCGTAGTATTCAACCTATAATATATCTTTGTTTCTAGTCATATTATCTCGTAGTATTCACGCTATAATATATCTTTGTTTCACATATTCTAGTCATATTATCTCGTAGTATTAACTCTATAATATATCTTTGTTTCACATATTCTAGTCATATCATCTCGTAGTATTCACTCTATAATATATCTTTGTTTCAGATATTCTAGTCATATTATCTCGTAGTATTCACTCTATAATATATCTTTGCTTCACATATTCTAGTATCATCCTAGTTTTACTAGTTTTACTAGAATTATTAAATAATAGTGCACACCCAGCAGAAGTAGACCCATCCCAGTATCACACATATATCGTCACATCGTATAATCACATTGTGGTACCCCAGGCCATATTGTCAAACACATATCACATTATCTCACATCATACTATTTTGCATCATAAATCCTTCATCACTCCATATCTACTATCACGTTCCCTACCACATGATCATGTCGCCGCATCATTAGATAGCAATTGAAGCATAACTGGCTGAGCTAGCAACGTGTCAGAAAAAATTATCGTCACTAAAACTATAAATATCCGCGCACGTTCTGGGCGATCGCTAGGTCTCTATTTATCATCACGTAGACTCCTAAAGGCACATGCTTCCGAGGCCAATAATGCAAATGCGAAGGTCGAACTTTAACCAGTTCAAACTGACGGCGGGAGCGACGTCAATGGCACGTCAATGGCGGAGAAATCAATCTCCGCCGCCGGGCCGGAAACGTGTTTATCGTTACTGTTTTGGGCAGGTGCCTCGGCAGGTGGGGTCTGCCCGGCGTACGTAAGCAGGCCCTCTTAAGGGACCCCCACGCCCGCCAGCGCTGTGCTCCCCTGCGTAGATCCGGCATACCTGAGAAAGTGCACGCTCAATGAGGTCCCGACGGCTGGAACCGCCGCGCAAGACGAGCGAGCCCGCAGGGGCCCGCGCCGCGGCGCGGTACGCCGAGACCCAGAACGACCAGCACGTCCGGGTCCACTACAACACGGTGAAAAACGACACCCGAAAGCACACCCGCATGATGGCGCTGCGCGACTTCAACAACTTCGTCAAGTGGCTGCAGATCTTCGAACTCTCCCACCCCTACGACCTGGTCCTGGACATGGCCTGTGGCAAGGGCGGGGACCTCGAGAAATGGCGCCGGGCCAGTATCGACGGCTGGATAGGCGTCGACATCGCCGACATTAGTATCGAGAACGCCCAGGGGCGCTACCAGAGGCTGCGCCCCAAGACGTTTTGGGCAGACTTTGTTGTCGGCAACTGTTTCGGCACCAACCTCCGGGACACCGCCCTGCACCCCGATACCCCGCTCGTCGACGTGATCAGCTGCCAGTTTGCCCTGCACTACGCCTTCGACACCGAGGAGCGCGTGCGAACCACCCTGGACAACGTGCGCTCGCTGCTCAAGCCGGGCGGCGTGTTTTTCGGCACCATGCCCAATCCGGACTACCTGGCCGAAAACCTGCAGCGGGTGCTGGCCCAGGGTCGGCGCGATTGGGGGAACGAGATCTACCACGTCACCTTCGACGAAGATGTGGCGCTGACCGACGCGGGACAGTTTGTCAAGCCGTGCGGCAACCGCTACACGTTCTTTCTCAACGAGGCGGTGGACAACGTGCCGGAGTACGCCATGCCCATTGAGCGGCTGACCGAGCTGGCCAAGGAGTTTGGTCTAGAGCTGATCCAGAAGGAGCCGTTTCTCAAGTACTTCGAGCGCTGGGTCAACGAGTCCGAGGCCGTGCTCAACGAGGCCATCATCAAGAAGCTCACCGACCGCAGGGGGCACCCCACCTTCGATGCCGACCAGCTTGAGGTATGTAGTATCTACCTGTGCTTTGGGTTCCGCAAGCTGTGAGAATGGCTGCGGGCAAATGGCGGGGAGAACGGCTGATGCTGTTGGTATGGGGTGTTTTTATTGCGCCTAATTAGTCGACTAGAGCCTGGTCTATGCTGAACAAAGATACAACACTGTGTATGACGGAATGAAACCACTGGTACGGTACCAGTAGGGCGGCCAACCCATACCAGGGGATGGCGATAGCGACTTGATTTTGATGCCTAAAAGCTAAAGTTCAAGTAACGCTTCAAATAGCGTGCACTAATCGCGGCTGGTAGCTCCAATGCTTCCAAAATAGCGAAGGGCTCTCATGTGGCCTAATGCCTATAGCTGGGACGCTGTGTAAATAACGATGAGAAGTAGCTAATTGGGACCGCTCGAACGGTGCGCAATCAGCTAATTGTGATTTGTTCTCATCTAGGTAATTAAATAATGACAAGAAGCCTATTCTGGGAAGCTCATAGTAAGAATGCTATAGCCGTGGAAGGATCTAACTTGATATGCGCACAACTTAGATGAATCATATGTTTCGCATAGGCCATGTAAAGACCAATACAGAGGACTGCTCCCAGCGAGAGCCTCAGAATACTCTAAAAAGCGCGTCATGCCAAACAGGCTCCGTGAGTCATGCTGTACATGTCCAAATGATGACCTATGACAGAGCGGGCAGTTACTCGGGTTAGACAAGAATTGCAATCTAGCCGAATTTTCAATCGGATGACCTGTATCTAGGAAGGCTGTTATGTGTGAGCGCTTACAACTGTCTCAGATCCCTCTCGACTGGTCTATTTATATGCGGATGGCATGAGACTGCCAGTTGGTACGAAAAAGCCGAGAGAGCAACTTCAGCAGTGGCAGTACTAGCCAAGCCCGCCTCCACTAGATCCTGATTCAGTCGACCGATTTGTAGGTCCTTAGTGAGTCTGTCCCCACACCCTTTCCTCTTCCCTCTGACCGACCCTTCCCTACAGGGCAGGACCTCCCCCGACCCTGGCCCTCCAATTTCCACATCCATCTACGCGTCTCCGTGCATGGATGTACGTGCTGTCGGAATGGAAGCGGGAGAACGACAGCGGCGGCGCGGTGCAGACCGGCGAGCCCAACCTGGACTGGGAGCTGGCGGCTGTCCACGCCGCCCCCGGCCCCGCGTCCCCGGCCGCCACGCCGCCGCCCCCGGCCCGCCCTGGCCTGCCGTCTCACAGTTTCACCGAGCTCGCCGGCTGCCCCGGCACGGGCAAGACCGCCGTATACCTCAGTCTGGCCCGCGAGGTGCTTCTCCGCGGCCAGCGCGTGCTGCACGTCAGCTGCAACCACAGCCGGTTCCCGTTTGAGCGGGCCCACCGCCTGCCCGGCTGGAAGCCCGCCCGCTTCGACGCCCGCGTCCACCACGTGTTTGTGACCAGCCTCGAGCAGCTGCTGGTGCTCGCAGTGGACTCGCAATACGCCCTGGTCATTGTCGAGCGCTACGACGCCCTGATCCGCCGGTTCTGGACCCGGGCCCAGCAGCAGCGCGCCTACGGCGCGGCGCTGGCCCGCATGGCCGCCTGGCGCCGCTCCGCTTGCGTGCTGGCCACCTGCGGCGCTGGACGCCACCGCTCGCCCGACGGCGCTGCCGTGGTGGCGCCCCACTCCGTGGTGGTGCCCCGGCCTGTGCCCCACGCCGTGCGATTGCTGCTATGCCGGACCGAAGACGGGCACTCCGTGCTGTCTACAGGGCTCGCCTTTGCCGTCACCGCCACGGGGCTGGCCTCGCTGCCCCCCGGCCACGCCGACTTCGAGGTCCCGCTGCCGTTTCTGTCCTCGGTGCCCCGCACCACGCCGCCTCGCTCGGCGATCACGCCCGTCTCGGCGACGGCGCAGCCCCCTGGCGCCGCCCGGCGTCGTCGTTCCTTCTCCACCCCGGTACGCGGCCCTCTCCAGCGCCGTGGCTCGCCAGAAAATACGCTGGGCGGGGCCACGCTCATGCAGAATCGCGCTGAGCTCGCAGACAACCAAGCTGGACCCGCGGACAACCAGCATGATCGTGATCATGCTGACGACACTGAAAACTATTTCGGCCACGAGAATATACTCAATTATTCCGAGGATCACGCGACTTATCGGAATAGTGCCCGCGTTGCCCAGTTTCATAATAAACGCAGTGACGGAGATGTTGACATCGACACTCGTGCAGATCACACTGGTAGCACCGAAACTGATGATAGTACCAGCGGTAACGGTGATCACCCTGGCGGTCTCAGAGATGCTGATTATGCCGGCAACAATGGTGACCTTGATTACGCGAGGGCTGATGGTGACAATCCTGACACTCACGTACGCGCCTATTCAGGCGCGAACTCCAGCATCGAAGCTGACCTTGAGCATTCCGGTGCCACAACTATAAACGGCGACTTCTCGAACGATCCTAGTGCCTATCCTCGCATTACTTCTCTACATCATATTGGTGCCAACGCCATCCGTGGTGCACACATCGACACCAATGCTGGCTCCAGTGCCAAAAGCACCATCAGCACTCGCACCAGCACCAAGACTGGCAGCTGCACCAATACTTTAAGCAGCGCCAGCACTAATACTAGCATCAGCAGCACTACTGGTGACCATACCCCCCGCCTCCCCAAAGGTGCGTCCCCTGGCCCAGCCCTCCCAAGCTTGGAAGGTTGGCACTCTTCACCTAGACCTACTGCGTCTCTGTACAGCCAGGCAAAACGAGTGCGCACGCACGAACCGGAAGCCAGCCGGCCGCCGGACCGCGGCCAGGTGCCGGACCATGCGCCAGCATCCAACCTTCCCACCAGTGATCCTCCGCGCGAGGAGCCCACGAGTCCTCCGCCACTGTCGCCTTCGCGGCTGCCGGGATCGTTTATTCCCTCGTCGCCGGACGAGCATTGCTTCAGCGAATCCGCATTGGGAAGGCCCAGCCACCCGCATCCCGCCCTTGCCCTACTTCCCACTCTGGACATGCGTCCCTTCTCGGCGCCGGCGGCTCCCCTTGCTGCGCGCAGCCGGTCACTGCAAATTGTTGAAGACGAGGCGCTTAGTTACATTCCCAACAGCCAGACCGAGTGGCCCAATGCCAAGTGACTGGCCAGCGCTTGGACCACAGGTGTGAGGCTGGCCCGGGTGGCTGATCCGGATCGGGCAGAGAAAGAACCCCTGCCCTAGGGGTGGGTGCATCATGCAAGTCAATAAAGGCGATGGCGGGTTCGAGTTGATCGGCTTATAAAGGCGAGGTCATCACTTTCATTCCCCCGTCTCGCTTTGTCTCGCTGTCTGCAACAAACACCTTCCCACCCCGTTCTTTCTTTAACTTTTGCACCGTCTGTACAAATGCTTTCTTTCCTTGCCATTGCCGGATCCGCTGCCGCCTACAACGTGAGCTACAGCAACGTGAGCACCAGCAACGTGAGCACCCATAACGTGAGCACCAGCACCGAGATCGTCACTGCCTACACGACGTTCTGCCCCGAGCCCACTACCTTTGTTGAGGGCACCCAGACCTACACGGTCACCGCCCCCACCACCCTCACCGTGACAAACTGCCCGTGCACCCGCACCCACACCTACTCCACCAGCACCGTCACGGTGTGCCCCAGCTCCACTGGCGTGCTGGGCCCCCAGGCCCCTGTCAACAGCAGTGTGCCCGCCATCGCCAACGAGGGCAACAAGCCGGGTCTGTCCATGGCTGCGGCCATGGGCGCTCTTGTGCTGGCCAACTTCTTGTAAACCATTGTATCATAGCTATTTAATGTCACTTCATTTAGAACACTTTTTGGGGCTGCTGACGCAGCCGAGGTTTTCATCAGATGCGTGCAACGCGTCTCTGTGTAGATTGTTAACTTTCTCAATGATACAACAATCACTGCATGCCCACACGATCCATTGAGAAACTAGACATGCAGCTCGGTAATATCAGGCAAGGTCGCCATATTATTTGTGATTAGTAGACATCTGTTCAGGGAAAATGGGCGATAAATGGACTTCACTAAATATTGTTGGCGTGGTAGCTATAGATAAGTATAATCGCGTCACAAGTATCATGGTACCAGCAATCTAATCATACACGCATGCGATTGCAGCTGCATCTTGCATCCAACGCGGCCAGTAGATGATATTCCAATGGGGCTCCAGATGCAGCGGGACCGCTGTGTATAGGGGCGCAAAGTCAACTACAGCAAGGTATAAGCATACGCATGGGGAATATGCTCATGAAGGAGTCAATGACTTGGAGGCTATTCAGTGATAAAAGATAGGAAACGCGCAACATGACCCCCCTGATGGCCATCACCAGAGAGGTGTCAAGGGTCAAAGGAGACTTGTATCACATAGTTATTACATATGTAAATATCATTGACCTGCTGGTACCACGCTGGTTTCGTTTCCGCACTGGGAAAGAAATAAATTCTATGTTCATGTTCACAGTAAGTTTATTCGCTACATATCGAGCAAGCCTACTGCGTGCTCTCCTTGTTTTTTACCCGTGCACCCAAGCATCAGTCTAAGCTCAACGGGAACTCTTGGTGTGGTGATATCTAAATATCATCTCTTTTTTTAATCCAAATGCGCATTTGCGCATCCAAGTCTGAAATGGGAACATGCATTAATCTGCTTGTATACCCTTTTGAGTAAGTTCACGCTGGAGTCCCAACCCTGTGTCTAGGTGAGCAGGTCATGCGCCCTATATATATCGGGTGTCCACGCGCCTCAACCTCAGGAGCGCACGCCGCATAAACGTGGTATGTCCATAGTATATCGTATTAAAAATTAGAATAATAAATTAAGCATCCGGCGGTGGAACTCGGCGCCATTGCGGCCCATGTTGTTCATTAGAGGTCCACCGCCTTCTAAGTCTCCCCTTTTTGTCTCAGTGTCTTTTTGGCCCTTGTGGGGCTCAGTAGCTCTCGTAGAACACCATGTAGGCGGAACGAGAGCCGCCGCCGTTGACGGAGTCGTGGCCCACGACCTCGTTGGCGTCCACCGGCACGACCTGCTCGTCGTCGATCTTGTACCACTGGTTGTTGACGTTGACGTCGGCGGTGTAGTGGCCGCGGGTGGCGCTGGTGCCGTGGTGGTAGATGACGCCCACGGGCCGGTAGGTGAGCTCGCCCTTGCCGACGCAGTTGAGGCGCAGAACCTCGTCCACCACCACGGGCTTGGTGATCTTGCCCATCTCGTACTCGCCGTGGGTCTGGATGAAGGTGAAGCGCTTGATGTGCACGATGAGGATGGGCGGCAGCAGCTCGAGCTCGGAGCGCTTGGTGGCGTGGGCGTTGTCCAGGGTCAGGTGCTCCTCGGTGAGCAGGTTGGTGAAGGCGCGCTGCACCGAGGTGACGCCCGGCTCGGAGATGTCCAGCATGATCTGCTGGAACGGCTCGGTGGTGACGCTGGGCTTGCCGCCCGGCTTGACTAGCGTGCTGCGGAACCGGCCGCCAAACAGCTCTTCAATGGGGTTCTCGCGGTCCTGGCGCCCGGCGTGCTGGGTCTCGACCTTGCGGTTGTTCTGGCCGACCTCGGTCCAGCCCGCGGCCGCGGCGTCGTCCTCGCCGGCCCGGGCCTGGGCCCGGCGCTTGGCGTCCAGCAGGTTGTCGCGGCGGTCCTCGGCGGTGGGCGGCGCGTCGCGGAACGTGGTCTCCAGCCCGTCCAGCAGGTCGCTCATGAACTCCTGCGCGTCCTCCTGCCGGTTGCGCTCGACGTGGAACTGGGGCAGGGCGCAGATCACGTTGTAGAACTCCTCGCCCGAGATCGCCCGCCGCCCGTCGCCGTGGTGCCGGTAGTGGTAGAAGAACTGGCTCACCGCGTCGAGCACGGGGGTGGCGCCGTGGTCAGGGCGCAGCGGCACGCGGTGCACGATCTCGTCGATCAGCGCGTACAGCGGCGAGGTGTGGACCAGCACCTGCAGCACCGAGTTGAAGAAGCACATGTTTCTTGTGTTGAACAGGCCCCTCGGCCGGATGCGTTCGCGCGCGGCCAGGTCGTGAGTGTGCAGCACGCGGAACAGCGACGGGGCGGCGGCGGGCGCGGCCACCAGCGCGCTGTTCCAGGGCGCGTCGGGGGCGGCGCTGTTCCACGGGGGCATCGAGGGCCCAGAGAGCACTTACTACGAAGGCATGAAATTCAAGATTTCGCTG
>JANIWM010000124.1:0-13136 GCA_030555655.1 Starmerella floris | reverse complement strand
AGTGCTCAGCACGGTGACCGCACCGCCGGCTCCTAGTCTCCAGCGATTTTTCTCGTGGCGGCGTCGGCCGGCGGCGGCGTGGGCCGGAACATCTGGTTGGCGGTGTTGGTTTTGAACCGCAGCTTCGGGGAGCCCGGGGCCGACGCCGCCGGCTCGGCCGCCGGTTCCTGGGCCGGCGCGCCGCTGGCGGGGGCCGGGCTGGCGTCTTTTTGGGGTCCCGGCGGTGGCGTTTGCCTGGTCTCTGCGGGTGGTCCGCTTTCGACGTCTGACATGGTCAAGAAAAAAATCTCGTGCTGGGATAAACACACTGAAACTTGGCCAGTAGTAAGTAGTAGTGGGATTTGGGGTGGGTGCGCGCTGCATGACTACGCCTAGGGGGTGGGTGAAGGGTGCGGTGCCATTACCGCCGCCGCCCTGGAAGGCCCGTCCCTTGGGAGGTTTCCGCGACCCCTACTGAAACCGCTATGCAGGCCGGCCATGGTCGCCGTTTCGCCGCCCACCTGCGTCGTCACACCACCTCGTTGCGTTATGCACCGTCCTGCGGAAGGGGTCGCTGGCGGCGGCGAGAGGACGGCGGCCGCGGGGATGGGGCCGGCCGCGCCGCCGCCGCCAAGTCGGCCGGTTGCTGGTGACGCGGGCGCGCTTATGGGACGCGCGTGAGTATCACGCAGAAGGGGGGTGATTATCGGGCGCATTGGGCGTAGTATTTTTCTTGGGGCTTGATTACTGGGCTTGCTTACCGTGCTTGTTTTGAGGTGCGTGCCCGAAGCGATCGTGGAGGGGGGCGTGGGCGTGTAAGTTCAGGCATGGGCGCCGGGGCGCTGGGAGCTGTGGGGGGTGCCGCTCGGATGGTAGGGGTGCCGCCTCTGCTGGTGGGTGGTGCCGCCTCTGCTGGTGGGTGGTGCCGCCTCTGCTGGGTGGTGCCGCCTCTGCTGGGTGGTGCTGGGCGGAAGGTGCCGGGCCGCGCTGCTGGCGGTGCCGGGCGCCCAGCCCAGTCCCTTGCGTGGTGGTGGGCAGTGGTTGGCAGTGAGACCTGTGGGACTTGATGGCTGGGACTTGGCGGCGCCAATCGCCTTGGGGCGATGGTGCCCACGAAGTGATGGTGGCCCACGGGTGATGGCGGGGTCCAACGCCCAGGTTGGGACATCTTAGTGCTGGCTGCTGTAGCCAGGGTGCGGCAGGTGGATGGCGCCAGTCATGGGTAATGGTGGGGTGGGGGGTAGCGAACACAGGCGGCCACACGTCCGCTATCGGCGGCCCTCTCGCCCCTTCGCCCCGGCTGGTAGTGCCGTCATGATGCGGGGACGGTCCGAATCGTCCTCCACCCTTGCTTCTCGCGCGCGTGCCGCAAGGCGGTGAGCCTGTCAAAGCCCGCCGATGCCTCGCGTCTCGGCGTGCATGCGCGTGCATTTTGTCCCAGGCACTTACGGTTGGCTCTAGAACCTCCCTTCCCGTCACCTACCTTCCTCCATCCCGTTCCCTAGCTCCCTGTCACCCGTTCCCTGACTCCCTCCCCAGTTCCCTAACTCCTTCCCCGGTTCCCTAACTCCCTCCCCAGTTCCCATACTCTCTTCCAAGTCCCCTAACTTCCTATCTCCCGTTCCCTAACACCCTCCCCAGTTCCCTAACACCCTCTTCCCAGTTCCCTAACTACCTACCTCGCCTAACTTCCTACCTCCCGTTCCCTAACTACCTACCTCGCCTAACTCCCTGTCCCCGGTTCCCTAACTCTCGGTTCCCAACTCCCTACCTCCCGTTTCCAGCCTCCCATCCCATCCCCTAACTCTCTGCCCCCTTCTCTGCTTCACCGCTCACTGCCTATCTCGCTCCCAATCTCTCCCCACAGCGTCCCCTTGCCTCGCCCTTGGGCAGCCCCATCGCCATCCTCCGTCCTTAACAAGTTCACTGATGAAGGCACCGAGCCTGGCCGTGGTGGGGTCCGGCCCCGCCGCGTTCTACACCGTGATGCGGGCGCTGCAGAAGGTTCCCACGCTGCAGGTGGACATGTTCGAGAAGCTGGCCACGCCGTTCGGCCTGACCCGCTTCGGCGTGGCCCCGGACCACCCTGAGGTCAAGAACTGCCAGGAGCGGTTCCAGGAGGTGGCCAGCGCCCACAGCCCGCAGAACTTCCGGTTCTACGGCAACTGCGAGGTCGGCCGCGACGTCGACCTGCGCAGCCTCGCCGCCAACTTCGACGCCGTGCTGCTGGCCTACGGCGCCCAAGGGGAGCGCCGGCTCGGGATCCCCGGCGAGCAGAGCTTCGACAACGTCGTCAGTGCCCGCCATTTCGTGGGCTGGTACAACGGCGAGCCCCAGTTCCAGCACCTCGACATGGCCGACCGGCTCAAGCGCGCCCGCACCGCCACGATCATCGGCAACGGCAACGTCGCCCTGGACGTGGCCCGCATCCTGCTGCGCGACGCCGACCGGCTCGAGCCCACCGACATCACCACGGCCGCGCTGCGCCAGCTGCGCCGCAGCGCCGTGCGCCACGTGCAGATCGTGGGCCGCCGCGGCCTGCTGCAGGCCGCGTTCACCAACAAGGAACTGCGCGAGCTGCAGAACGAGCCGGGCACGCTGATGAAGCCCGTGCAGCCCGTGTCCCAGCTAGCCGACGCCGACGCCCGCGCAGGGGAGCTGTCCCGCCAGGACAAGCGCAAGCTCGCCCTGCTCAAGGACATCCGGGCCCAGTCCTCGGTGCCCAACCAAACCGACAAAAAGAGCCACCTCAAGACGTGGCGCCTGGCGTTCCTGCGCAGCCCGAAGCGGTTTGTCGGCGACGCCGCCACCAAGCGCATGCGCGGCATCGAGTGGCAGATCAACGAGGTCGACCCCACCACGGGCGAGCTCCGGCCCACCGACCGCACCGAGTTCCAGGCCACCGACATGGTCTTCACCAGCATCGGCTACAAGTCGGCGCCGCTGTCGGGGATGGCCGACCTGGGCATCGTGTTCGACGGCAAGCGCGGCACCGTGCCGCGATCTCGGGGGAAGGTCGTGGCCACGGGGGCCGACAACCTGTTTGCGGCGGGTTGGGTGGCCACGGGGCCCGCCGGCGTCATCGCGTCCACGATGATGGACGCGTTTGCCGTCGGCGAGGAGATCGCCACGTTTGTCACGGGGCTGGCCCACCACAAGCCGGGCATTGCCGGCATCCAGCTGCCCGGCCCCGACCAAAAGCGCCTTGTTTCGTGGGCAGACTGGCTCAAGGTTGACGACGAGGAGCTCGAGCGCGGGCAGGCCCAGGGGAAGGCGCGCGCGAAGTTTGTCAGCTCGGACGACATTCTGAGGTTTTTGGAGAAGGCGGCCCGCCGGACCGCCCCCAACGCCCCGTCGTGATGCTGAGCGTACAAAACGACCGGCTTGGTGCATGCAGTTAATGCGGCTGGGCCCACAGAGTGAACGCAATTGGCGTCCGCAAATTAATGCAGCTTGATGTTCGCAGTCAATACTTGATGCTCGCTATGAAGGCGACTTGGTGCACGCAGTGCTCACCATGATGCGACTTGGGTGCCGCAGTGAATCGCGCGTGTGCTTTGATGAATCCGCCCGGGTCTCCCTCTGAATGCACCTTGATACCCTTGGCTCACCACGCTGGAATCTCGCTCTCATGTATATACTTACCAACTTAATGTGCCTAGATACATAATGACTCATGATCACAGTAGAGACGGAACACAATATGGTCGACTTCTTAGACTCGTTCGCCCCCCATCGCGATAAACCACAATGGTCGCGTAAGTGCTGTATCACAATACGCTGATTTGTCCCTTGATACTATCGACGCCATAAGAGTCTCGCTTTACCTATATACTCTAGAGACTTAATACTACGAATGTTGCACCCCGCCTTCCAGACCACAGCCGCCACCCATTGGGGCTGCCCGCATGGGACCGGCCGCATTGTTGCCGGGTAAATTGCCCTGGGTTTCCGCCAGGAACAGTACTACCGGTGTTATCAGTCGTTGGCGTCGACACCAGGACCCGCTTAGTAAGGCACGGGCTACGGCCAGGATTTCACAGTGTCGCCATTCGCTCATCGCGAACATCACCACAACCCCCAAAAACTCCACTGCCGGTTACACGCACATTTGGCTTGCTGTGAACACAAACATGTTGGGTTTGAGAGTCGGCAGTCTGGCGAGATACACCGCTGTCCGCCGCGGGATGCTCAGCACCCCCATCTCCCGATTATACAGTACCAAAAATACCCTCGTGGACACGCCAAACGAGCTCATTGTCAACGAGGACAAGCTCGGCCTGGAGACCGCGCGCACGTCCGGCGCGCCCGAAGAGCTTACCCAGCGCACAGTGAATATTTATAAAATGAGCCCCTCCGCCACCCAGAGCGGCCGTCAGCAGCAGAAGGGCTGGCGTCTCAACTGGGACGTGGTCGACCGCGCCAACCGATGGGAGGACACCACCATCGGCTACGCCGCCAGTGGCGACTACATGCAGGCCACCGAGATGCACTTCCACACCAAGGAAGACGCCATCCGGTTTGCCACCAACCAGGGCTGGAACTACTACGTCCGCGAGCCCAAGTCCCGCGACTTCCACCCGAAGGCCTACGGCGACAACTTTTTGCACGTCCCTGGTCCTATGAAAATGATCTTTACCAAGTAAATAGACAGTTATGACAGCACGGAAATGGGAGGGTTAGATATCGTAGACAAGATCTATAAAGCTTTCGTTAGTAGACACACAAACCGCCTGCCATTTCTCGGCTGCGTGGGTTCCAACTACTGCGCTCGTTGCAATATTCTGCACATAGTCCAGTTTGATAATAAGCAACGCTGGTAGATGGCGACGTTCTCAAGTGGACTCTATTACATAAAGGGCAAAAGTCGAGCGAATCCCGCCACATGAAGTCCGGATCACGGGTGGTGTGCATTTCCCCAGACTACGTCAGAGCCTTCACAGAAAGGGGGGACAGGGTGAACTCAAATTGCGCGAACCGATTGTCGCTCTTGGGCGATGAGGTAGGGGGATGCACCGGCGCGGGTCCCCGAGCGTATTGGTGCCGGGACCTGTATTTATGTAGCAACGATATGGTCTAGTTTGGAATCGCGAAACAAAAAAGGTTTCCTATGAGTTTTGAGAGAATTTCTAGTTTGGTAATACTACACTGCCCTTTTTTTCTCGGTTTTGCGATGGTTTTCGCATTTACCGGGCGGATTCTCCCTTGAAGTGATGCACCATCCTGCTTAGACAAATGCGGGTTAGAGTCGCATTGGGGCGGGGGCTCTTTCGCAGTGCCGCTAGTGCTACTATCAACCAGAAACTTTTAGTCTTCCCACCTTATGATCTTGATCACAAAAATGTGGAGAAACCACCATGACCTGGGTCACCGCCAGTACCCGTTATTACGATCGCTTCGTTAGACTATACGCAGTTTTGACTTAAAATATGCTCGAGGAATTCGCGACTTGTAGATCATCTGCAATTTTTTTTTTTTGCCTAATATCCATGTTCTCCTTAGTTTTATTTTGCCTTCTGCGCAGCATACGTTTCAGACATCCCGCACCGATTTGGCCATGTTATGACGTAGCTTCGTATCACGCGAACCAAAGGCTTAGTTAGATGAAGATCTTACAGGGTAAGCGGCAGTACCAATACTTTCGAGAATCGATCGGTAAAAACTGGATTTATTTAAAGCGTGACAGAGTGGAGGGTGAATCGTTCTTATTTAAAGCTCAACTGTACAATCCCACGCCATATCTCTCGGGCAAAGGCGCGGTGGTCGAGGTGGATCGTGATCATAAAAGAATATGATTATAAACAAAAGCGCTGGGAAAAAAATTCGCTGTTCCCCGGGCTGGGCCTGGGTTGTGGTGCTGGGATCGTCGCCTAAGCAACCCCTAGACCCCAAAACTGCACCCATTTCTCTTTGGGTACCCTTACATCATGTGCATGTGTTGCGTAAACCGTTCACCACTCCACTCAGGCGGTGCACCAGCTCCGATCACACCTAAATTGGTTGGAAAAATGTGCGTGTCTGCCCCAAATAATGGACTATTTTTCCATACCCCTGCCCAGACCCCGCTTTGTCCTCGGGGGGTATTGGGCGGTTCAACATAAATATTTACACATTCACCCCCCAAAGTAAGAACTGCGTGAACAAATTCTCCTTGCCTAAAGAAGGCCAAATCGCTGGGTGGGTTGTCTCATTTTAGCAATAAGAAAACGGGTTCTGAAATGTCTGCTACTATCATTGAGACTGGAAAGTCGTCGTTGCACTCGACTGACGGCATGGACGAGCATGAGGACGTACACAAAATCGATCGCGTGAAGACGTCAGGCAGCCAGGGAGAGTACATCCACCTTGGTGGAAAGAAGTACCTGAAGTCCGACCTGATGTATGCATTCGGCGGTAACTTCAACCCGGGTGTCAGTGTCTCGCCGCGTCTGCGGTTCGGTAATCCCACCCCAATGGGTTTATTTGGCTTCGCTACCACGACGTTGATTCTGTCTTTTGTCAATGCCGGCGCGCGTAGAGTCAATGATTATAACATCATGTTGGGTTGCGCTCTGTTCTACGGTGGTGTAGTTCAGATCATTGCCGGGATTTGGGAGCTGGTGGTCGAAAACACATTTGGTGCTACTGTGTTTACAACTTATGGCGGGTTCTGGCTGTCGTTTGCCGTGATCACCATGGACGGATTCAACATTGCCTCTTCATATACTTCTAGCAAAGAGCTAGACAACGCGCTGGGGTTGTATTTCGTGGCATGGGCCTTGGTGACGTTCTTTTTCACGATGTGTACCATCCGCTCCACTGTGGCCATGTTCACTTTGCTGTTCAGTTTGACTACCACCTTTATCCTGCTGGCAGGCTCCAAGTTCTCGGCGGCCAACGCCTCCCACATGGCCAGCCACCACTTGGGCATCGCCGCCGGTGTTTTCGGCTGCTTCACCGCCATGGTTGCGTACTATAACGCCATGGCCGGTCTGATGAACAAAGAGAACAGCTGGATCAACGTTCGCCCGCTGTTCATGCCGGGGGCCCTGCGTCCTCCCCAGGATGATAGCAAACTCAAAGAGGCTTAAGAAAATCGCATTTTCTGCATTTGCATTGTAACTCCTTCTGATGGTTATTTGTTTCATCGTTACGAGAGCTGTGGGGTCCTTTCCCGCCTAATTTCGCATACGCAGTGTTGAACCCTTCTCAACCTCGCTCCGTCGTCTAACCTATAGAACCGGGATGGCAGCTGCCCCGTAGAAATAAATGGCGTTGTTCACATAGAAAGCATTCTGATGGACGAGGCTGTATTTATAAAGTTATACGAGAATCTTAACCCACAAAGCTCGGCCTTGTATTTAAGCTAGATAGGAAAGTCGGCTATAAATACGATGTGAAATCCATGTAAGTTGGGACGGTCATTAAAATGGCTTACATTCATAAGTTGGGCATTAGCAAATCCTAACTGTATATAAATAGATTGGTATTAACGGCGCCTCGGAAGGCCCGCGGGTAGGCTTGTCCTCGAGCAAGGTAGCAAGCCGCGGCAAGCTTGGATCAGTCCTTGTAGTGTTCGACCTGTTCTCTAACCTTCTTGTCATACAAGGGCTTGTCGCTGATGAAATGAGTATATGCGTCGCGCTGGGCCGGAGAGTTGGGGTTGGGCTCCTCCAACAGCGCCTGGATGCCCAGAGCGATCTCCTTCAAGGACAAGCCGGGTCGCCAGTCTTTGCTCTCGTTGAGAATGGACAGGCAGATGGTTCCGCTGGGGAACACGTTGGGGTGGTAGAAGCCCTGGGGGAGCTGGCACTTTGGTGGCTTGGCCGGGTATTCTGGAGAGAACTTGAGCGTCACCGGGTACGTGCCGCCTGCCCACTGGGTGTTGTCCTTCCCCGGGATGCCCAAGGTCCATTCTAGAAGGTTCAGATTGCCGTCCTTGCCCTTTTGGGGCTTCGCGTAGAATCCAAAGGGATGGCTTTTGCGCCATGCCTTGCGTTCCTCCTGTAATCTATTCAAGCAGAGGCTGCTCATAGTCCTGGTCCGGCCGATGTGTTTTTATTTTTCGAGTTTTTGAGTGAGGGGGGCAATTCAGCACTGAGTTTGTGTTTTGGACCGGGTGGTGATATATACTGTTGTTGCCGGGGAAGCGCCACCCTTGCCCACGAGCCGCCCCGATGGCCGATGGCCGACGGTGCCTGATCAGCCAAAGCGAGCGAGCTCGGGGCGTACATGACCGGGAATGGTGCTACGGGCCCGGGAAACAACTGCAGGGGGGGGCAGTGTATATACTTATTACCTATCCACATACTCGGTACATACCTTACTCGTTAAGCGCGAGATTGCCCGTTTTCTCGGCTACGTCAGCATCCCTCGGGGCGCCGGTCTCCTTGGCATTGGCCTTGGCGTCTTTGCCCTTGTAGAAGGTGCCGATCTTCTTCTGCTTGGTCTTCTTCTTCTTTGGCTCCTCGACCGGAGGGTAGGCCTTCTGTTCGATCTCCATGAACTCCTTGTCCTGGAGCAGGATCTCACGGATCGGGGCCAAAATCTCGTTGATGGCGTCGACAATGCCGATCTTCAGGTCGGCGGGACTCAGCTTCTCGCTGGCGTAGTCGGCCTTGACCTGCTCGAACGAGTGGTAGGACACCGAGCCGCCCCACTTCTCGTCGCGGTTGATGAAGAAGGGCACGTCCTTGCCCTTGATGTCGGCGATGGGGAAGACCACGTTCTCGAGGAAGCCGAGCAGGCCGTTGTTCTCCACCACGCCGGGGGCGGCGTAGGCCTTGGCGATCTTCTTCTTCACCGCCGCCGGGTCCTCGTACAGATCGATCTTGGAGTTGGGGTCGCTGGCGCTCATCTTACCGCTGGCGGTCAGGCCCGGCACCATGGGGTTCATGAGGTGGGCGCGCTTGGCGTAGCCGATGCTGGGCAGGTTCTCCTCGGCCAGCACAAAGATCTTGCGCTGGTCAACCCCGCCAAACTGGGCGTCGACCTTGAGGTACTCCTCGTCCAATGCCTGCATTAGCGGGTAGATCAGGCCGCTGAGCGGCGGGTTGGCCGTCTGCTTGACCACCTCGGCGCCGGCCCGCTTGGAGTCGTTCTGGGACACCACGTTGCTGAGCTTGAACAGGTCCATGGTGTACTCGGGGGACAGCTGGTAGGACTTGCCCACGACAAAGTTGAGCTTGTTGATGGGCACGCCGATGGCGGTGAGCATGGCCTTGACCGTGCGCTCGTAGTATTGCACGCGGTACTGCAGCACATCCAGCGGTGCCTTCATGTTGTCGAGAAAGGCGTGGAGATCGGCCAGCAGGATCGTGACGGAGCAGCCCGCCTTGAGGAAATCGGCAATCTTGGTCATGGGCACGAGGTAGCCCAGGTGGGTCTTGCCGGTCGGCGCGGTGCCCCAGTAGATGGAGGGCTGGCGGTTCTCCTCGAAGGCCTTGACCAGGATCTTTTCGTTCAGCACCTCCTGAAGATTACGGGTGATGAGCTTGACTTTGTCGTCCCAGGGCTTGGGGCCCTCTTGCTCAGCGCCGGCGGGCGGGGTCTGGACGGGCTTGGCTTCCTCCACCATTTGTTGGTTACAGTTAGCACAAATGTTTACTGCTGGATCCGGAAAGGAGTGCTTGGTCCCAGGTTTTTGAGGTGGACGGTGGCCGTGGGAATGCGTCATCCCCAAGGGTTCCTAGCCCCGGCCCATTGCTGGCAGCCAAACAATCAGGAAGCTAACGAGACACCAGGCGAGACTTACTAGAACACGGGATTGTGTTAGAACATGAGATGCTGTTAGAACATGAGATGGTTGTAGAAAATGAGATGGTGGTAGAACATGAGATGCTGTTAGAACATGAGATGATTAGGACATGAGATGCTGTTAGAACATGAGATACTGTTAGAACATGAGATGCTGTTAGAACATGAGATGCTGTTAGAACATGAGATGCTGTTAGAACATGAGATGCTGTTAGAATATGAGATGCTGTTAGAACATGAGATGGCGAACATGAGATACTAAGTGAAACATGCTGTGTCACCTATGAATGTGAAATGGATCGCAAATCACAGAGCTAGCGCAATAAGAGGTGTGATTCAGCTTGATCTCCAAACGCATGTAATCGAAAAAGCAGTAGTGTCTGCACATGAAATGGATCTCTCCTAGATAGTTATGTGGCTGCTAGTATACTGGGCTAGACCATCGCCAGCCAAGGGTTTACTCACAATATCCGCTAAGTTCCACCCGCGTGGGACCGATATAGAGGAGGCTCTATCAAACCTTAGCTAACAATAAGGCAAGGCTCAATATCTCCTCTTCTTGAAGCGTCCTTCTTAAGCTTGTTCTATACTGCTCTGAATTTCTCTTCCGCTGACGTCTTGCTTCGTTTTCCTCAAATTTTAGACGCAGAATACATCTCTTGGACTCAATCCTCCTGCTTAACCGCTTGCCGTTGTCTTTGCAGCTGCCCGGTTGACCCTGCTCGACCTCATTCATGCTACTTGACCGACTTCTCCTGGGTCGATCACGTTTTTTGATTTCATCCATGCACGCTATTCTGTGCGCCCATTCCTCCTCGCGATTCGACCTGTGAGCTTGTGTTCCTTACTCAAACTCAATACCCTTCGTACATTACGCACTCCTTGCGACATTACTCATTCTTCCTCCAGAACATTGGTTTGGCTCTGCTTTCGTCTTCCGCCGCATAGCTATTTTGCCTGGGTGCCTCATAATGCAGGCCAGGCCTTATTGCAAGGAGCAGGGCTTCACACTTCTCCTAGTGGTGGTCCCGAATCGCCGTTGGGAACCTGCAGATTGGCGGAGAGGGTGGCGTCACGTGCGGGTGTGGGGTGCTTTCCCAACGCCCTGCCTCAACAGTCACCATAGGCTAGGTTTGGATAGGTGGTGAGTCCCCCGACTTAGTTACGACCGCCTATCGTCAGCTCCTACCACTGGTGTCTCTGCTACCACCTCACTAATTTCAGGCCATGTCGCCCAGCGACTTCATTGAACACGCCGAGCCGCCTTCTTCCCCGCCATCGCCGTCGGCGGCGCCGCCCTTCGACGACGGGGGCTCGGATTTTCACCGCTTCGGCAACGCCAACTTCGACCACACCGAGTTTGCCGACGCGGGCCACATCGAGCATAGCGGGGCCGGCCACGGCCCCGACCACCACCATAGCGAGCACGTCGAGCACAGCAGCCATTTTGAGAACGCGCCGAGCGATAACATGCACGTAGAACACGCTGAGCACGCCGAGCACGCTGAACATAGTGAACACGTCGAGCACGGCGGCCACGTCGAGCACAGCGGCCATGTCGAGCACAGCGGCCATGTCGAGCACAGCGAGCACGTCGAGCACAGCGAGCACGTCGAGAACAGCGAGCACGTCGAGAACGCTCCGCTACGGCCGTCGCTGAGCCGGCGCAGCACCATCATGCTGGACGAGGACGAGGCGCCGCCCAACAGCGCCGCCTACGACGAGGAGGGCCCGTTCAGCCGGGCCCAGGAGGGCGAGCAGGTCGGGCCGGACCACGGCAGTCGCCAGCCCAAGGACCGGCTGGTGGAGACGGTGATCGAGTGGAAAGAGGGCGGCAGTAACGTGTTTGTGACCGGCAGCTTTACGGGGTGGCGCCAAATGATCCCGCTGCGCCGGTTCGAGGATAGCGTGTTTGTGGTGGTGCTGAAGCTGGCCCCGGGCACGCACCGGCTGCGGTTCGTGGTCGACGGCGAGCTGCGGTGCTCCAACTACATGAACACCGCCACCGACTCCATGGGCAACCTGGTGAACTACATGGAGGTCGGCGTCTCGGAGCGGAGCAGCCCCGGGCCCAGCGCCGCCAACGGGATCGCCCCGACCGAGGACTACGGCCCGGAGGACTACGGCCCGGACGACTCCGCCGACCAGAACGAGTACACCCAGGAGATCCCGGAGATCTTTGCCGACCCCGAGGCTTTGGACCGGTTCTCGTCCATCGACTTCACGCCGCCGCCCCAGCTGCCGCCCCACCTCGACGGCGTCATCCTCAACACCAACTGGACCGAGAAGGACAACAATTCGGTGCTACCCATCCCCAATCACGTCGTGCTCAACCACTTGGCCACCACCTCCATCAAACACAACGTACTGGCGGTGGCCTCGGTCTCTCGGTACAAGGCCAAGTACGTGACCCAGATCCTGTACTCACCCATCGAGGGAGTATGAGCAGGGGCGTCGCGTTGTTTCAAAACAGAAAACGGCCCCAAATGATGGGATCGTTGGTGATGGGACCGTTCAGTGGTCTCCGTTGCAATAACGAGGTGCCACTGCGATGAACGCACTGCGCAATCATAAAGTAATTCAGCAATGACTTATGATGTAGTTATAAGCGGGGCTTGGTTAGTAGAGGCTACCAAGCTTTACCCGCAATGCATTACGATACGACGTAGCGACTGGATTTTTTTTTTTCTGAAACGAGCCGTGCCCGGGCACTGTAGTCGAGCCGCACACCTGATTTCGAGGTGGCTCAGGTGTTTGTGCAAATCACTAGACCAGTGGCTGCAGTACCCGATGTACGCAACCTTCAGTTCACAGATGCTTCCTAACTGGTACTAATAAACTGTACTTTATACTCCATACTACACAGTCCTCGCCCTCGAGCCAGGGTTCACTCACCTCTGAATTCTTGAGTCGATTCCGCCGAGTTTTCAGGCTCACGATATTGGACGATGCGATGATGATCAGGTCGAGCCGGTACTTTTTGTCCTGTTAAATTTGGACTTGTCACTTCAGGTACCAAGTGCTCAACAACGCTCCCAACAAGTACACACTATCGCCGTTCCACATGGTGCCTCAACTTGGAGTCACCCGCACTCAGTTCTACTCAACGCAGTGTAATGCTCGATTCCCGAACATACGCAACACCAGGCCATACCTGCTCGTCTTGGCGGAGCGCTCAAATCTTAAGTAGTCAATATACGCCTATGACGGTCGCCACACATTAACACAACAATCCCTATTCGCGCAATTATCAAGAATACACCCGAGTCTCCAACTCACATTGTTGAGTTAGCACTTCAATTAGCGCTTTAGTGTTCGCTTAAAACTCCCCTCTTGTATTAGCACTACATTCTTCGATTAAAACTCTACTTTTTCATTGACTACTCTGAACTCTCAATTGGCTTTCACTGTCCGTATAGTTT
>JANIWM010000123.1:0-13771 GCA_030555655.1 Starmerella floris | reverse complement strand
ACTGCGAATGGCTCATTAAATCAGTTATCGTTTATTTGATAGTACTACTACATGGCCCCGGCGGCCGACTCCTTACGCCGCTGGCGCTGCTCCTGGGCCCGCTCCACCGCGCGCTGCACCTGCTGGCGCATCTTCTCCGAGGCCGAGCCCTCGCCCTTCTCGTAGAACTTGTAGTACTTCGCCACCTCGCGCGGGTTCACCTCGCGCCCGTGCACCTTCGTGTACACGTGGAAGTAGAAGTCGTCCACGAACGGATCGTCGTTGGCCATCGACTTCACGCACTTCTCCATGACGTGGCGCTTGTCGTTGTCGGTCATCATGTGCCGGAACCGCCGGTTCGGGCGCAGCAGCTCCGACTCCGCGTAGTACTGCTCGCTGCTCATCTGGTTCCGGCTGTGGTGCCTGCCGAAGCCGGACCGGCCGTTGTTGGAGCCGTTTTTGTTGTAGCCACCGTTGTTATGGTTGTTGTAGTTGTTGTTGTTGTTGTTGTTATTGTTGTAGCCACCGTTGTTATTGTTGTTGTAGTTGTTGTTGTTATTGTTGTAGCCATAGCCTTGGTTGTTAGTGTTCTTGGTCTCGGCGGGGCTGTCGCTCCTGTTGCCGCCGGCGTTGGCCATGAACCGGGGCGGCACGCCGCCCGACTGCCGGTTCTCGGCCATGCTGCGCGCCGGCGTGCGCGACCTGGGCGTCAGCGAGTACGGGTCCTCCGATCCGGCCCGGGGCGACTGCGACTTGCTGCCGTCCTTGCGGGCGGCGGACTCGGCCGAGCCGGCCGAGGACGCCCGCGACTCCGCCTCGGGCGACCGCGACTTCGGGCGCTTGTCGCCGGGCTTGGCGTCTCGCGGCTTCGGCTTGTCTTTGCGGGCCGCCTCGGCCGACTTCGCCCGGCCAGGCCCGGCCTCGTCGGCCTTGCCCCTTGCCGCCTTGCCCTTGCCGGGGCGCGGCTTGCTGCCGGCCTCCGCCGACGCCGAGGGGCTTGCCGTGGGCTCGGCGTGGCTGGGCTCTGCGGGGCTGGGCTCTGCGTTGCCGGGCTCCGCGTTGCCGGGCTCTACGTTGCTAGGCGGCACCGGCGGCGCTCCGCCCAGCATGTTGGGCGGCACGCCACCCTGGGGGAACCCCTGGGGGAACTCCTGCCCGAAGCCGGCCGGGGCCATTCCCTGCTGGCCCCACGCCTGCGGAGGGAACGGGAACGGGGGCTGTTGCTGGCCCTGCTGGCCCGGGGCCGGGGCAGACTGCGCCGACGGCGGGCCGGGCTGGGCGGCGGGCTGGCCCGTCTTGTTGTCGCCGGCAGCGCCCCAAATCGGCGGCGTCCCGAACGGGGGCGCCATCCCGGCCTGGGGCATCATGGGAGGCATGCCGCTGGGCGGCATGGGCGGCAGGCCGTTGGGCCCCAAGGGGGGCATGCCCGCGGGCATGCCGTTGGGGGGCATCGGGGGCATGCCGTTGGGGAACATCATCATCATCATTTCGGGCGGGGGCATGAATCCGGGCGGCATCATGGGCGGGGCCCCGCCGGCCTGGGGAGGCATCCACACGTTGGGCTGGCTGCGCAGGCGCTGCTCGACCTCCTGGGGCGTGGCGCTGCCGGTGTTCTTCCACATGTCGGCCAGCGGCTGCAACGGCACGCTCGGGGCCACGCGCGACAGCTGGGGTCCACCGAAGCCGGCCGCGGAGCCCGGGGCGCTCACGGCGCTGGCACTCTCCAGCTCGGCGCGGTCTTCCTGATAGTCATAGACTCTCGCCTTATCGTCGTCCACAACGGCGTTGGGACCGAAATACGACATGGTCGGGCGAGCGAAAAAGCGGTGAAAAAGCGGAGTGGTCAAACCGCTATACGGCTGGCCCGGAGGGATTGGCGATGCTGGCTTGCTGACGAAGCGCGGCCGGGCCACAACCCTCGCCCTCCACCACCGTTTCACGTCGCGGGCACGTGAACGGGGGCCGCCTCAGACGCATGGGGCCGGTCTGAGGCGGCCCCATGCGTGTGGGCAATCAGTCGTTAAGGAAGTCGGCACGGAACCTCTTCGAGGCGCGCCTTTGGACGCCGCCCACCCGGAGGCCTCGGGCCCGAAAAAGGCTCGTTGTTCGCATCGTCATGTTGGCCGCGCGCAATTTGCCGAAAACCTAATTTCTGAACCTTTAGCTGACAGTGCTGTCATCGTTGTTTCGTACCAATTATTTAATCTTATCGTGCATTTCAATTTAGCGTATTGTGCAGAGAGGGTGGTGTCCCTTTAGAGACGTCCGGGAGAACCGCGTTCCATTCCAGCTATGGTGCGTAGTTTATGCACAATACTGTGGGTTGATTGCGCATTAGTCCAAGGCGGCTCATAGTCATAGCAGCAGTGGTGGGGTAGTGGGCTCACCGGTTTACATAGTGCACCAGCCTTACTATGGGGCCCCAAGGCGCTTCGATGGATACCTACTTTGAGTGCTAACTAGGAGCTACTAGGCCTGAGATCATCAGTCTAATCGCAATTCTTGAAAAGTTCACCACCTCTGCTGAATCATCGCGCAATTGCCGTCAAGAAATAAACGACCACAGAATATGGTCAACTAATTTACCGATATGGTCAACAATTTCACGAACAAAGTCAGTGTAACCCATATGGTCAGTCTGACGAATATGGCCAACGAGCAAAGTCAACTAATCCAACGAATAAAGTAACTAGTCTAACGAGTACGGTCGACGAATCAACAAGTATAGTCTACTAAATTAACGACGTGACACTCTACCCAGACTCGACACATGGGTTCCGTGCATGTCACTAAGATCATTCGGATTGACCTTCGCAATCACACGTCACACCACGAAAGTGCAAATGAGTCGATCCGGTCAACGTTTGCAAGCCTTGTAGGCTCAGAAAACAGTGATCTATCGGTGGATGCAAGTTAATGCATGCCGGTAAAATCGCCCGCTGACACATCAGAAAATCCCAGTACTGGTCTGCCATCGGTGCCAAACTAAATTGCATGGCCGACCTCGAGCAGAACCAGTGGTCTGTGGGCCAGCTCGACCAGGAGGACCTCGAAAAACAGCTGATAAACAAGGCCAATACGGAATTGGCCCAGCAAGAGAATGAATTGGACCAGAAACGGTTGGATAAGACCGAAAAAGCCCTGGCCAAGCTGGAGTCCCACATCTCGGTGCTCAATCGCAAGATCAATGATCCGCGCACGCTAATCTCCCAGCGGCAGCGATCCAGAGATGAATTGGCGCGATTGCAGTCGACAGACCTGACCCAGTTGCGTCGGGATCGGCAGGAAATTCGGGCGAGAATGGCCGCCCGGGATCAAAAATCCCGGGCCATTGAGGATGGCGATGGGGATCCTGGAGGCAACAAGAGTGGCCGGCTGCCCGAGGAGTCCGAGCACGATTATCTGGTGCGCACCGGCAAAATCACCCCGTTTGCAGGCACGAACGAGGAGGTGAAGGCCGATCTCGCCGAGTCCATCGATTCCCAGCCGGACAATCACCGCGAGCTGTCCAAGCCGGCCGCTCAATTCGGGCATGCTGATTCCGATAACAGCGAACCTGACGAGGATTCCGGCGTAGAGAGAGCCGAACTGGCCAAAGATGACGGCATTCGTAGCGATTACAGGGCCCGCGTACGTAGATGGGACAAACTGCGAGCCAAGCATGCCGCCATGATCGAGGATGACGTCGTGCTAGACGAAAAGGCGGGATTCAGAGTGCCGGGCGATATTTGGAAGCGGTTGTTCGGCTATCAAAAAACGGGAGTGCGTTGGCTGTGGGAGCTGTATAACCAAAAGGTCGGTGGGATTGTGGGCGATGAAATGGGTTTAGGCAAAACGGTCCAGGTGGCTGCATTCATAGCCGCTCTCCACCATTCGGGAATGCTCACCAAGCCGGTGCTGATCGTGTGCCCGGCCACCGTCATGGACCAGTGGGTCTCAGAGCTGCATCAATGGTGGCCCCCCTTGCGAGTGGCCATTCTGCACTCCATCGGCACTGCTATGGGCCGCAAGCCAGCGGAGTTCCCCGATGAGGACGTCGATGCTGACGCCGATTATGACCACGACATTGACGAAGAGGAGGCCGACACCAGCAAGAAGCGGGCAGCCACCCTGATCAGCGACATTTTCGAAACCGGACATGTGATCGTCACCACGTACTCCGGAGTAAAGATCTACGAGTCGCTGCTGGTGCAACGAACTTGGGGGTATTCCTGCTTGGATGAGGGCCATAAAATCCGCAACCCGGATTCGGAAGTTAGCTTGGCGTGCAAGCAGATCAAGACGCCGTACCGGCTCATTCTGTCGGGCACGCCGATCCAGAATAACCTCACCGAACTGTGGAGCTTGTTCGACTACATCTTCCCGGGCCGCTTGGGAACTTTGCCCGTGTTCCAGTCCCAGTTTTCGGTGCCCATCAATATCGGGGGATACGCAAATGCTACCAACATTCAGGTGCAAACCGCGTACAAGTGCGCTGTCGTGCTGCGCGATATGATTGCACCTTACATGTTGCGACGCATGAAAAATGACGTGGCCACCGACCTTCCTCAGAAAACGGAAAAAGTGCTGTTCTGCAAACTAACCAAGCCTCAGAAACAAAAATACCTTGAATTTCTGAAAAGCGAAGAGCTGTCTTCGATCATGAAGGGGAAACGTCAGGTGTTGTTCGGCGTGGACATTCTTCGCAAAATTTGCAACCATCCTGACTTGGTCTTGCAGAATCGCCAAGCTTCGGATTACGGCGATCCTGCCAAATCAGGAAAGATGCAAGTCGTAAAAGCTCTGCTGGAATTGTGGAGATCCCAAGGCAACCGGGCACTCTTGTTCTCACAAACCAAACAAATGCTGGACATCCTGGAAATGATGATTGAAGACATGAACCTCAAGTATATGCGAATGGATGGCTCGACGCCGATCTCCCATCGCCAACAATTGGTGGACACTTATAACAAAGACCCCAGTTATCAAGTCTTTTTGCTCACCACTAAAGTTGGTGGATTGGGCGTGAACCTCACCGGTGCAAACCGTGTGATCATCTATGATCCTGACTGGAATCCTAGCACAGATGTGCAAGCACGGGAGCGCGCGTGGCGGTTGGGCCAGAAGTCCGAAGTGATGATTTACCGACTCATGATCGCGGGTTCGATCGAGGAAAAAATCTATCAGCGACAGATTTTCAAGCAGTTTCTGACCAACAAAATTTTGAAAGATCCCAAGCAAAAACGGTTCTTTAAAACCACCGATCTGCACGACTTGTTTACACTGGGCTCGGGCACTGAAAGCGCCGATATCTTCAATGATCGCGGATTACCGCCTGCACAGGGGTCTCTGAAACCAGAAAATAAACGCCAGAGGGTAGAGGGTGGTCAAAATTCCGGTAAGGATGATAGCAATAATAATGATGATCTATCCGCTGTGGCCGGCGTTTCCGGCGCAGCGGATTTTCAGGGCGATGAGGAAGCCAACGGAGAAAAAGGTACGCAGCGACAAGAAAGCTCGCTACTAGAAGGACTGTTCGCAAAGGCTGGCGTGCAAAGCACGTTAGAACACGACGCCGTGATAAACGCTAGTCGACCCGATACCGTAATAATGGAAAAAGAGGCCCAGCGAATCGCCAACCAGGCTACTCAAGCCCTGAAAGAATCGCGACGGGAAACACGAAAGGCAAAGATAGGTACTCCCACTTGGACAGGAAAGTCAGGACTAGCCGGGAAACTTAAACGCAAACGTGAAAATGGGGAGACACCGCCCACGGCAAGGAAATCCTCATCGATTCTGCAAGGATTGCGCCAGAAAAAAGAACTGGAGTCCAATGCCTCCAGCACCCAGATAGTCGGCTCTGATACTGTAGCAAAGCATGCGAAAATGATGCAGGACATCCGCAATTTTCTGAGCTCTCGCCCACCGCCTCACGCTGCCACGTCGGCGGAAATAGTCGACGCCTGCAAGATCAAGCTGGACGGGCCCCAAGAGGTGTCCAACTTGCGGCAAACGTTACGAAAAATTGCCGACTGGGAGAATCGAAAATGGATTCTTAAAACAGACGATCAGCCTGCTAGAGAGGAAAACAGCACCGACTAGTGACCTTGTACAAACGTTGCACACATCCTGCTTACTATCAGAAATAATGCGTAGGGTCAATGGAGTGGTGCTTTTCTAGTACGGCACTCAATGGCGAGCAGCCTTGTTTTGTCACTAATTTCCTTAATGGACAGGCTGCTTGTCGTCAGTACCTTGGTTGTCCTGCCCTCAATTATGTATGACTATGATGACTTTGAGATGAACACGAAGATTCGAGGTGACACCTGCAATGTTCTCACTAGACTTGTGTAGTATATTCAATGACTATTTATTTATTCCCTAATAAGGAAACCTGTCAAGGCACAAAAAACACCGGTGAGGCGAAAGCCGTTAGCAGGTTTGGTGTAGAGCTTATCACCCACGTGATGATATTGAGTCACGTAGCGGAACCACAACCACACCGCTTATCAACAACCATCGCTGTTCCTAAAGCACCGTCGACAGTCAGTAAAAGATGGGAGAAGCCAAGCTATGGGGCGGCCGTTTCACCGGCCAGACTGATCCGCTCATGGAGCTGTACAACGCCAGCTTGCCTTACGACCAGAAAATGTGGAAGGTCGACCTGGAAGGCACCCGGGTCTACACGGCAGCATTGGAGAAGGTGGGCCTGATTTCCGCGAAAGAGCTGGAGGAAATCCACCGCGGACTCACCCTGATCGCCCAAGAGTGGGAGAACCGAACGTTTGAGGAGAAGCCGGGCGACGAGGATATCCATACCGCCAACGAGCGTCGGCTGGGCGAGCTCATTGGCAAGGACATCAGCGGAAAGGTGCACACGGGCCGCTCTCGCAATGACCAGGTCGCCACCGACATGCGGCTGTTTGTGCGGGAGCGCATCACCAGCGTGCTGCGTCCGGCTCTGGCGGGGCTCATCGAGACCATGGTGAAGCGGGCCCGGGCGGAAATCGACGTGCTGATGCCCGGCTACACCCACTTGCAGCGGGCCCAGCCCATCCGCTGGGCCCACTGGCTCAGCATGCATGCCACCTTCCTGGTCAACGATCTGCAGCGGTTGGACCAGCTGCTGACCCGGGTCAACCAGAGCCCGCTCGGATCGGGGGCCCTGGCCGGACACCCCTACGGCATCGACCGTGCGTTCCTGGCGGAGAACCTCGGCTTCTCGGGCATCATCGGCAACTCATTGGCCGCGGTCAGCGACCGGGACTTCGTGGTGGAGATGCTGTTCTGGGGCTCGTTGGTCGCAAACCACCTGGCCAAGCTCAGCGAGGACCTGATCATCTACTCCACGGCCGAATTCGGCTTCGTGCAGGCCGCCGACGCCTACTCCACGGGCTCGTCGTTGATGCCGCAGAAGAAGAACCCGGACAGCCTCGAGCTGCTGCGAGGCAAATCGGGCCGTACCCTGGGCCAACTGGTGGGGTTCATGGTCAGCTCCAAGGCCACCCCCAGCTCGTACAACAAGGACCTCCAGGAGGACAAAGAGCCGCTGTTCGACAACATGGTCACCATGGAACACTCACTGCTCATCGCCACCGGCGTCATCTCCACGCTGAAGATCAACCCGGCAAAGATGCGCGGCGCCCTGACCATGGACATGCTGGCCACCGACTTGGCCGACTATTTGGTGCGCAAGGGCGTGCCATTCCGGGAGACGCACCACATCTCCGGCGAGGCGGTGGCATTTGCCGAGAAGAACCAACTCAGTGGCATCGACCAGATCACCCTGGAGCAGTTCCAGCAGATCGACAAGCGCTTCGAGGCCGATGTCAAGGATGTGTTCGACTTCGAGCAGAGCGTGGAGCGTCGCACCGCTATTGGTGGAACGGCCAAGTCCGCGGTGCTGCAGCAGCTTGACGCCCTGGAGAGACAGATCAGTACATAGTTCGAGTACCATCATTAGTAGTGGAAATACCACCAATGCTAATAGACGCATAGAAAATTAGTATCAAACTTCGCTAAAGATTTGTAACATGCCACATTTACCAGCTGATAACCGGTTCCCGGGATTCCCCAGACGCTTGTCCTGTTGAGGCCAACCGAGCTACAGTCCGGGTGACAAAGATCATCACTGATACAGGCACGGAGTTGCTTGGACAACATATCATCAAAATGTGTTTTTCCCGGTTCTGGCCTCACACTTTGATGCTCCAGGTTCACCCTTTGGAAACGCGTCTGAAGCAGTGATATATGAACGATGCCACGGCTACATGCCTACCTAGTTAGTCGACCACCTACCATTGCAAGGGGGCCGACTGTGAGGAAATTGCTTGCTTATATATTTATTATATCAGAGGATTAACCCATTGAGCCGTACATGACTTAGAGCTGTCTAAGGCTCGCCGCCGGAAATCCCGGCGCCCTCCTTTGGACACGCTCACCACGTCTTTGTACGACCCGACTGAAACTGTATGCACAGCACCGTCTGGGGGATATGTAAACGAGAATCACTGTTTACCCTAATGCAAGGGGAAAGAGTAACCATCGTTCGCATAACCTCCAGGGGCAAGCCAAAAGGTCAGCCAGCGGCTGAACACCTTCGACTCACAATAACCATAAGAGTAATCCGGACCGTAGTCCGAGGGCAATGGGTGTCGCCCCAAAAAGCACTGCCACCAAATGCATTTCAACTGAAACACACCCACTGGCAGCGCTTTTAATTACTTCCCCAGTGTATCGCTGTGTGGAAAAACTGCCGGAATCAACCCGTAGCCTTTCCAGATCATTGATTGAGAAAGTTTAAATTAAAATCATCAGAACCAGGAGTACCGACCGGCAAACTCCCATTTCACATCACCATTAGGTGACTCCAAGTAATACGGAATCGAATGATCCGGCTCACTAACCTCATACTTCACCCCGGCCTTTCCCAGGGATGACAGAAAGTAATGGGCCAAATTTCGATCTGGATACACCAGATCAGCCTCATAAAGGACGACATCAAATCCGCCTGCTGCGTTGGCAGCCCGCAACGCCGCTTGATACAGCACAACCATTTCGTGAATGGGACCACTCATCACGAGAATGTACAACTTACCCTCGGTCATCATGTAGTTCCATGCTGCCCAACCGTTTTCGGTACGAGCACCGTAGACCCGTGGGTTCTCGACGCCTAGGCACTTACTGACGAACTGAGATCGCCACTGCATCTGATCGAGGATTCCCTTGGTAGGAGCCACGATTGCCCGGGTGACACCGTCCATCTCCGTCATTACATCGATGGCACCCACCACCATTGCTCGGTGATAGTCAATGGCCATCTGCGATTGCTCTAGGTCAAGAAGGGTGTACTGGTCGTCTCCACCCCCGTTTGGGGCCGGGGGTGCCTGCTTACCCGAGCACTGGACCTGCTTACCCGAGGACTGGATGACCTTTGCATTTTCCGCGCGTTTGAACCCAAAGCGAGTGTAGTAGTCACCCACATCCGACCACAGTGTAACCAGAGGCTTGACATTGTAGCTGGCCAGTCCAAGGCCGCACTGTGTACAAGTGAGGCTGCCTTGAGCTATGGTGTTGAGAACCTGACTTAGCATGATCGCTGCATACCCCTTACCACGATGCTTTTTCGGGGTGTACACTGCGTCGAACACATAATTCAGGGTGGACAAAGGCTTCTCACCCTTCACTTTGACAATGGCAGGGCGCGCGATGGAATCCATGGCCGAAACCATGATCCAGTCCTGAAGTTCCTCGTCAAACACTTCGAGGCACCACCGCGTGGTATGCATTCCGTGCTTCAGCATCCTTCGTTCCAACGCCTGCTCGCGCATGACATGCTGGGACGGTGTCAGAGTCTCTCTCCACTCGTCACAGCTCATATAGAGCGACTCCTCCACTTTCGAGCGATCATGGGTAATGTCGACAAGACGTATTTCTTTTAAGGGAATCATTTACGACAGAAGAAATTTATGAGGAGTTTAGCGCAGGAATATAACACAAACAAAGATCACACTTCAATACTAAATAGAATTGGAGCTCAATTGAGACAATTGAGTAAGACAATCTTTTGTTGAATTGGGAATACCGCAAAAGCGAAGTCGGCGAGGGGCAACCTAACCAATTTATGGCCCGGGGCGGGAATGTAGATTATGTAAATGATGACGGTTTCTTATCGGTAGCTGTCAGTGGAGTACTCAAACGGCCCCCCCCGTGCTGCGTCCACCGGCGGCTCCGCCCGATCTGACGCGTGATTGTGCACCGAGGTCTAGGGTTGCGGGGAAGCCTGCGCAAATACCAATGCCTACCCCATGGTTCGGCTTCAGTAGTTGTGGAGGCTAGTGTGTATTGCTAGAACTTTCAAAGTATCGGCAGCTGAGTGTCGGCCCATTTCTTCGATTTTGAAGACCTGCCGCATCATCAACAGCCCGTGCTCAGCGAAGCTTGCGGCAACAACCGGGGACGTTGGCAACGCAACCTGCGGTACAGCGGGTAAAGTTAGGGTTAGTCGCCCCTATCAGTGCACTGATAAGCGCCGCGTGTTCGGATGTCCCAGACACACTGTCGGGTACCAGCGCTGAGCTAGGACCAAACCTTCGGCGATTAATGGGGTGCAGAGGGTCATAGAACGATGGTCCAGGCCAGACGACGGATTATTCTCAAGCGCATTGTGCCGTCATCGACGCCGTCATCGCGATTGCCGCCTTGCTGGACCTGACTCACCAATCGGAGGCGATGGTAGCCATAACTGGGTTTCCACCCACCCCCCTACGGGTGCACGAATCAGCAATTACATCAGCTGGACGGCGGTCGGCGGCGGTTGGTGTAGGCGGTGGTGATGGGCGGTGGGCGACGAGCTCGGGGTTGGCGAGGGTTGACTACCCCCACCCAATGCCACATCACACATTGTAATCTTGGACCCGCAGTTACTAATACCTTCCCCATCCCCCTATCGCGGCGCCAGACCAGAGTGATTGCCGGGACGAGGGACGCCCAGAACCTGATTACAAACACAGCGAGCATTGTTACTAACAAAGATGCATGACTAACCGAGCTATGTTGACTAACCGCGCAGGTGCCAGGGACTGCCCAATCTTAAGATCACATGGCCTGATACGAGATCCCCAGCACAAGCGAGCGAGCGAATCAACCAGTGAGGTGTCTGGCAATCGGTCCAGAACTATCTAAACCATCAGGTCGGTGGTTGACCCGCGCTGAATAAGCGTACCCAACCGTATCTGACTGGCCCTGGCAGGAATTTAGAGGCCGGCATGGCAGAATAGAAGAGATGTACTGGTATAGCAACGATGTCGACGACCTTCTATCCTTAAAATAGAGACGTAATACTGTGGCTTCTGCCGTACAAGACATATCGCGCTGGTGTTGGCGAGCCCATGCTGATGGAGAGTTCAGCCAGTGAGCGGCTTGCTAATTGCTCGCCACCCGATGATCGATGATACCGCAGCGATCTGCCTCATCTTTGTACATACAACCCTTGCCGTATAGCACGCGGCCATGCAAATCATGGCGTGTGATGGGGTTTGGTTTTCTTAAGAAAAAGCGAGCGGTGATGCAGGTGGATTGGCAAAGAGCCCGTGACGATTTAAAGGACTGGGGAGGAAGAAGGACGAATAAACCATCGGCTTGGGATGGATGCCTGCGTATCGCCGTGCCCGACGCCGACTGGGCCCATGCAATCTCCCAGCCGGCCGTTGGGGCCGGCCAGCATTTGCTCCTGCCAGTTCACCGATCGAGAAAACGGTTGAGAATGGGTCCGATCTGGCCAATGGCAAGGCGGCCAATTTTAATTTTTACCATCATGTGACTGCACCGAGGGCAGGGGCTGACAGGGCACGGAAGGCGTATGCAGCATCACACAGCGACGCGCACGTCACGCATAGCTAAGATTATGCCGGGGCACATTGGTGAAGAAAAACAGTCGAACCTTCTCTTTTCCTACTGACAGACCCTGGGAACGATCGGGTCCGCTGGATTTACCAACCCAACTCACGCCACCGGCCCGGGTCCTCTTTGGCTAATTGTTCTCCCCAAAAAGGTGCATTCGCAACTGGTGTCCTTCCTGAGTTCCAAACCCCTGCGAATCAATTGCCGGCCTACCCCAAAGGTCCGCTAGGATCTCCGTTGATCGGTTCCATCAGCCCAACCGTTTCTCCATATTTGCCCCCGTCTGGTGGCATGTCCATGACCATGGTAGTAAAGGACAATGCTCGATACTACACTGGTGCCCACGACATGTCGTTGCTCGCCGAGGCCGCCAGCCGTGAAAACTCCATCCCGCCCTTGGATCCAATGGCGTCCTCGCCCGCGGGCCCGCCCACCGGCTCTGCTTCACGCAAAGCTCCCCGGGACTTAGGGGTGCCGGCCCCTGCGAGCCCGGCGCCCCCTGCGAGCCCGGCGCCCCCTGCCAGCGCCCCGGCCCCGGTAAACGGAGGGGCCCCGGTCACAGCGCCCCCCCAGCCGGCCCCTGGCCCTTCCCAGGACCCCAGCCGGGCTGGCACCCGTTCCGGTGAGAATGCCGGGTCCGCCGGGACCGAGTCCCTGAGGTCTGCGCCTGTTGGCCCCAGCAGTGGTTCCGGTCAGCTCGCCGACCAGCAGAGCAACCCTGCCCATACCGGCCCGGCCAGCGCGGCCCAGCCCCAAGACCGGTCACCAGGGGCCGACGCGCGGTCAGAACCACCGCATACCCAATCGAGTAATGCCCCGCCCAGCACGACCAATGTGGACGGCAACCCTCATCCAAGCAGCAGTCCCTCAAGCCACTCCAACTCGAGCCACTCCAACTCGAGCCACTCCAACTCGAGCAGCACCCCGTCGAACAGCACTTGGGCAAGCGACGCCCCAAAGCAGCCGGAAAGCCGGGGCAGCGCGGGGGGTGACGAGGCAATCGGCACCGCCGCCCCGCAATATGTCGGCCACCCTGGCAGTGCTTCGGTGGACGGTTCTGCTGGCAGTTCGGCGCCCGATTCGGTAGCTAATTCGGCGCCCGATTCAGCGGCCAACTCTGCCCCCCCGTCGGTGCCCAACTCTGCCCCCAATTCAGCGGCCAACTCTGCCCCCAATTCGGCATCCAACTCGACGGCCAACTCGACGGCCAACTCGACGGCCACCTCGCCAGTGACCCCGGCCGCCACCGTGCCCGAGAAGCTGCTGGAGCCCAAATCAGAGACCGAGACCCGGATCGGGTCCACGGTGCCCGGCGACGGCCACACGTGCGCGAACTGCAAGACCACCGAGACGCCGCTGTGGCGGCGCGGGCCCAACGCCCAGGTGCTGTGCAACGCCTGCGGGCTGTACATCAAGGCCCGCAACATCCACCGGCCGCTGACGCTCAAGCGCACGCCGCTGCTGAAAAAGGTGCCGATCCACACCGCCGTGGGGTCGTGCCCCGGCAACGGCCGGTGCAACGGCACGGGCGGCTCCTCGTCGTGCGAGCAGTGCCCGTCCTACCTCAACAACAGCCGGCGCAACCGGCCCGAGAACGGCGAGGCCCCGGCCGGCGCCGGCGCGGGCGACCAGAAGGACGTCAGCATGATCTCGTGCCAGAACTGCGGCACCGTCAACACCCCGCTGTGGCGCCGCGACGTCCAGGGGCACATCATCTGCAACGCCTGCGGCCTGTACAACCGCATCCACAAGGACGGCCGGCCCGCCGACATGCAGTCGGCCATCGTCAAGCGGCGCAAGCGCCGCTCCCACAGCACAAACCGCCAGGACGCCAAGCACGACCCTCCTTTGCCGGCCGCGCCCACCCCCGCGCTGGATCCGGCCGCCGCGGCGGCCTCCGCGGCGCCGCCCC
>JANIWM010000122.1:0-13842 GCA_030555655.1 Starmerella floris | reverse complement strand
CTGAGAGATTCCAGTCGCCGTCAACGAACAATTTGGCGATGACTAGCGATTTACAGTTTGGTTGCAGTTTGTTGGGGTTATGTCGATGCTAATTTCTTGTGGCCACATTAATTTACTACGCCTCATTCAATACTGGTCCGTTGCTAATACTATTGGGCTACTTCTAATGTGCTGCTGCTAATGTGCGGTGGTAGGTCTAATTCCGGAATGTTTCGTGTCTTAGTTGGCCCACGCCAATTCACCCGAGCCCAGTCAAAAGTCCCTGAGATACGCCCTCGTGGAAGGATCAATTCTTGGGAGCCAAGTCTCCTCATTGTCAGCTGGGCGTCGCCACTGCGGCGTGTGGCGAACCGGCCCAAAATGTCTCGCCTCCATTAGCTGAATCTGCTGGGCACGGGGGCCACCGTTAATTGCAGAGTGGCCCTACCCTACGATTTCACCCCACACACCGCCGGCGCCGTTCCACGCCAGGGCGGATCAACACTCCGCCACAACCTACATCCTACACCCCCCGGCGACGAAAATACGTGAATGTCGTTGACTCTCCACATCAAGCATGCTTCTAAGGTCTACGACGTGGATATTGACCCTAGCGAGACCGGCATTGCCCTGAAGCATCGGCTGGAATCGCTGACGGCCGTGCCGGTGGCGAGACAGAAGGTCATGGCCAAGGGCCGCCAGGTCCAGGACGACGCGGTTCTCAGCAGCCTGGGCCTGAAGAACGGCCAGGCATTGTTCATGCTCGGGTCAGCCGCGCCAATTCCGGCCGCCGCCCCCGCGAAACCCGCCGATCCTGCCCCGGCCACGGGCGCCGACGCCAACGACGACAGCGACATGGACGACGGCGACTACCGCGAGCCGGTGGGTCTGGTCAACGTTGGCAACTCGTGTTACGCCAATGCTACCCTGGAGGCCCTACACACCGTGCCGGAGCTCAACAAGGCGCTGGTGGCCTACTCGGGCCCGGACCAGCTGCTGCGGGCGTGGGGCCAGCTCGTGACACAGTTCGGCTCCGAGGTCAGCGGCCGACGCGTGGCGGCTGCACCCATGCCATTCATGATGCGGCTGCAGCAGCGGTTCCCACAGTTCGCCGAGATGGGAGAGGAGGGCATGCCCAAGCAGCAGGACGCCGAGGAGTTCTGGACCCAGCTGCTGTGGGAGCTGCGCAGCGTGGACACCGCGGCCATGCGCGAGGTCACGGCTAGCTTCGACGGCAAGTTTGCCGTGTCCACGGAGCGGCCTGGCCAGGCGGACGCCGCCGTCACTGAGGAGGACTTCACCAAGCTGATGTGCCACATCAACATCAACACCAACTTCCTTAAGGACGGGCTGCGGGCCAGTCTGGTGGACGAGGCCGAGACCGGCGAAAATCAGGCCGTCAAATCGACCAAGCGCATCTCCAAGCTGCCCAAGTACCTGACCGTGCAGTTTGTGCGATTCTTCTGGCGTCGCGACACCCAGAAAAACTCCAAGATTCTGCGCAAGGTCACCTTCCCGCTCAACCTGGACATCGGTGATCTGTGCACCGACGAGCTGCAGACGCGCATGACTCCCGCCCGCGAGGCCTACCGCGAGCTAGAAGGTGCCGTGGAGGAAAGCAAGCGCGCCGCTCGCCGCGCCCGCTTCAAGCGGCTCGACGCCGTGCCGGCCGACCCGGCCGACGCCGATGCCGACCCCAGCTCGGCGGCGAAACGCCGTGCTGCTGCTGAGGACGAGGCCAAGGAAGAGCAGCGCGATCAGCAGCGTCTGGCCGATCTCAAAACCAAGTTCAAAAATAGCATCGACCGCGATCTAGCCGCCGACCCGTCGGGCTCGCCCCACGGGCTCTACGAACTGCAGGCCATCGTCACCCACCAGGGCATGTCGGCCGACTCCGGTCACTACCAGTGCTTCACCAAGAACGCCGACAAGCCCAACTCGTGGTGGCGCTTCAATGACGACCGGGTCTCCGAGGTCGACGACAACCGCATTGCCCAGCTGGCTGGAGGCGGAGCGTCGGACTCGGCCCTGATCTTGCTATACAAGTCGGCCGAGTATTGAAAATAAAGAATATAAAGCGTGTTTCTGCCTGGCAGCGGGCCCCGTGCATATCGGGTCCTGACCTAGCGGGTCTGCAAGCGTTCAATAAATATGCAAAAAACATCCGTGGATTCCAGCTGATCTTCTGGCATGCTTGTAGTGAGCCTAGTCATCGTCCTGTCGTCTCCTAGACGTATATTCTTGCTGAAGACCTGGACCAAGTAATGATGGACCTTGGTTACATATCCTAGATGATTTTTTGCTCATGTCTTGAACCGACTCGGGTAGATCTTCGGTGACATAGAACGGTGGCTCCTTGACACCAAGGGCTTCTCTAGTGTTCCGTTAAAGCATTCGTGTTTATTATATTGTCTCTAGTAACATATACCAGGCAACATTGTGTCCCCCGTTGGTATGATGATTCAAAATTACAGCAGCTTCTGCGAATGCAAATCTATATTTGTCTGCTTTTTTTTTCTACGCAGTAAAGATGATCGTCTATGAGCCAGGGGTCTGCACACGATCTACGATCCTAACATCCCCGTTGGCAATATATCTTAGACCAATCGCTGACATTGGCTTCTAGTATAATTACGGATATTCTCGATCTCCCATATCTAGTGGATCCATCTAGTTTTTAGGGGTCTATTTACTGCGAGGCTATCTTCTCCTCGGCTCGGGTCACCTCTTTTTGGAAGGCAGCGAAGGCTTCGCGGCACTTCAGGGGCTGGCTTTTGTTTTTAACGAGGCACTCCACCAAACTTTCCCGGGCCGCGGCACCTTCGCTGTCTAGCTGGCCGCGGCGGGGCCGGCCAGTTAGCTCCTTATGCAAGGCCTGCACCTGCTTGCGCATGTCCAGGGTATTCACGCCGCCCTCGCCATTGACGACACCCAACCGATCATCGCTGAGCTCGGGAACCTCCTTCAGGTTGCGCTCCAGGGCGGCCCGCGCCTCCTGGCGGTCGGCAAACAGCCGCTTTGCAATCTCATCCTCGATGTAGGCGTCGGCGGTGAACCGGCGCACGACGTCGGTCTCAGGCCACGACTCCAGCTCTTTGCGGAGCGCCGGATCCACGGTGATCTCTGGCGCACCATATACTTTGCTCTGCAGCGGTTTCGAAGTAGACTGGCCCATCGTCGCTAAACCTGGCTGACTGCTTCAATTGGCCCGTCGGGGTTGTGGTTCAGCTGGGTCCGAGGATTGCCCAGGCGTTGATCCACGGGACCGGGGCTAGGTCTTCTCCACACCCGGCGACGGATTTGTAGACGGGATTTATGCAGGGACACCAAAATAATAATATATGCAGACCGGCTGGGCCGTAAACAGTTAAATAAGTTGCTTGTTTCCATACGATTTAGGGCGCGTATAATCCGTGAGAAAGATCCCCACCGGAGGCGGCATTGATCTGTAACTGCGCGCAGTTGTGGCGCCACAGAACCCATGTATACGCCTGCACCAATGCGTCGTTTACGTCGTCTATCTTGGTTTTTTTGCGTCCGCCGCCGGATCCTGAGGGTTCCACCGATTTGCTTGGCGCTTGTCCGTGATGCTGGAACATAAATGGTGAATTGTCGGGGTCGGCCTGCCACCGTTGGACCAGGGTTGCGCGCGTGCGTTTCGCGAGGCGGTACATCTGTCCGGGTGTTACAGCACTTGTTTTCTCAGACGCCTTAATTTTCGCGGGTGCTTGGATGCCCGTTGTATCCTGAAGGGCTGAGCGCCAAAAATCTACCACGCTGCGGGGCGAAATGGACTGCAGCACCGTGGTGGAAGATGCATGCTGCAGACGCAAAGCCGCGAACATCATTCCTTCCATAATGTTGACGCGAAGGATTGAGTTGGGAATTGCACGCGAGCTAGCGGTCCGCGACCTCTGTTGTTCAAGAAGAAAGACATTGTATACGGTGTCCGCTGAAGGGGCGAACATTTGCGAAAACTCGACGACATTATCCGCGAACGCCGGAAATTTGTGCTGAAATGGCTGGGGCAATGAATGATGAAACCAACGCTCAACAATTGGCTTAGGCGCGCCGAGATCCTGCATAGCATTCTTGCTCCATGGTGGCACCAACACTTGGCAAACCCCTATATTTTCAATTCCTAAATCAATGGATACCAAACGACAGTTTTGGAGCAAATTCCGTGTTCTTGCTTGTACGGTGGTCTCCAGGGTTTCTGCAAGAGCGGATTTCGTGCCAGTGGTGGCTGATCCACATAGCCGCGCGATAGATTTCAGATCAACGCTCTTCAGTGTAAGCAGCGCCTTGGCAAACGCTGAAGGCATCAAGCAGCAGCACCCACCGAACCTGCCGCATCAGGGTCCCGGGCAATTTTATTTGGGCGGCTGATTGAGATCACGTGTGTAAACAATGTTGAGATCAGAGCTGTATGAATTAAATTGTCGAGTTCATAATTGCGCAGTTGAGTGGATTGCGGATCGGGTGGTTCCTGAATCCGGCTGGCTGAGTCAAGTCTATCGGCATTCGGAGCTTATTTTTATGTCTAATATGATTAAGATTTAATTTCCCCAAGGAGTAGATCTATGTGGTATTTAGACTACCACGTAATTTTCGGCAGCGCCGGATACACCCATCGGTCCATAAAGAATTAACCACGAAAAGCTAAAGTGAAAAAGGTTGGTGGAAATATCCATAAGAACGACAATTGACTATCCTCTTGGTTGCTATGCCTGATCGCCGGTTGAACTGAACTTTACTAGCGAAAAACATATACTCTTAGCGAGTTTCTTTTCCTTTTATTGCAAAAAAATGATGGAGCCACTGCGTTCACATAAGTTTGACACTTGGGATCCTGCCATATATGAGGTTATTGCGCGGGTTCCCATACAGTCGTACACTTGTCGAACCTTCAAAGACTCGGACTCGTTCGATGAAACCATCGAAGTAATCCCCGAAAAGCCTAATATCGAGTGCGTTCTTAATGCTGATGATTCAACTGATCGAGCAAAGAAAAGATCTGTGTGTGGTCCCGCCAATTATCCCTTGCTGAATCGCATGACATATCCATCCGGCTTGCCGTCGGCTGTTCATGCCAATAGAATCCATGACTACAATACCGGCATCAGAATCGCCGATGAAATAGCCACGAAAAAGGAGAAAAATGAAGATAGACAATTCAAGAAGAATCAAGATGCAGCCAAGCGAAAGCGAAAAGCTCTTCCTCCTCCCAAAAGAATATCAGCTTACGGATCTGATTTGGTGATCGGTAAACAAATTGGCACGGGCGGCTACTCGCAGTGTTTTGAGGCTAGAAGTCTTACAGGCCACCAATTTGCGGCCAAATTTATTTCCCGTGACTGCAGTCAGGCGAGCTATTCCCGCGCCCGCATAGAGCGAGAGATGGCTATTCATCAACGCTTAAGCCATTCTAATATTGTCAAACTTTGGCAATTTGTAGAATGTGAAAAACATTTCGCGCTCGTGCTCGACTATTGCCCAAACTGCACTCTTCAAGATCTGATCGCTCGTCGAGGGGCGCTGCGAGAGCCCGCTGTGTGCGAAATTATGTCACATATTCTCGATGCCGTCGATTACCTGCACGCGAGGTTTATTCACCACGGTGATCTAAAACTGAGTAATATTCTCCTGAATGCCCAGATGCAACCCATGCTGGCCGATTTTGGGTTCGCCAAACAACTGCACTCTGCAACTCATAACCGCACGCATCTGTGTGGCACGCCATCATACATGGCTCCGGAAATCCTGAGCAAGCCGTGCTCGTTTGGGCTTCCGTCGGATGTGTGGGCGATGGGAATAATTGCCTACACCTTGCTGTATGGCCGAACGCCATTCGATGCCAAGACTGTGCGAAAGGTATACACCCGCATTTTAAGCTACGACCTCCGCTTCCCGCCACTCTCTACGCCGGTGTCGCCAGATTTGTTGTTATTTATTCGCATCATGCTTGATCCCGATCCTTCGCAGCGGCCCACGGTGCGAACACTGGTGAACGCGCACCAGGTTGACGCAACAGGTACATTTTCTGGAAACATTTCATCATTTAAGGAGCGCATTCGAGCTCTTGAAGAGGAGCGGACCCCTCGAGTGCTAAGCGTGACGAGTATTGACGAGAAGCTCAACTGCGGCGAGGTGGTTTGCATGAGAGTGGGGGACCCTGCCATTCCTTACGTAGCAATGCTTCCCAGTGTATCCAAAACCAAGATTGTTTCGTGTGACCGAACTCCTCTGACCGAAAATGAGGACTTGCGGGGTTTTCGCAAAGTTTGGAGCGTGTTTTGGACCAAGCGGATACGACTGGGGAAGTTCAAAAAGGAACGAAAAATTCGCCCGGCGGAGGTTGCGCGATAGTCACTGATATTGTGCGGGTCACACCACTGGCCATGGTTATTCAGTATCAGAATTAGAATTGTCGAAATTGGCACACTCACTTTGGACGTCTGTTTGGCGACCCCTGCTTCCACATCAAAGCGAGCTTATCTGCTATAGTCAGATAGAGCTGCTCGAATTATGGTTCTAGCTAATTTATGCGTGGTGAGATGGTCTGCTACTCATGTTCCTTCTATAACTGGCAGTTCTCTATTACATGTTTTCCCAAATGATCGCTCTCTGTAGTCGGTGCTCTATAATCGTATTTTCTCCTATAGCTAGCGTTCCTGAGTTGGCTCTCTTTATCGCCTCTCTCCATGAGAGATGATCTATAGCTGCCGCCCATTACATGAGACTGCCCCGTCACTAAACTCGCATATATACTGGAAAAAAAACAGTAGAATCATTGACTTTTTAAAATTCTCCTCTTGATTGATTGCTGCAAGTGGGACGAACTACCGTGACTGAGGTTGGCAGCCTCCGGAATATAGAATTTCCGAATTGCACTAGAATCTCGGAAGCATGGCCTCTCAGAAGGACCTAATCTCGGAGAAAAGATTTTTTTTTCGGGGCGGGATTTGCAGGTATATGAGAAGTTAAAACAACGCTACTGTTTTACTTTCCTCAGTCGTAACTAAGACAGCTCTATTCACAAATTGAGAAATGAGTGCACCCAAACGGCTGGATCAAATAAGGTGGCTACCCCCTGAAACCTTCGTGTTTGATCGAGATTGAACTATAATGCCGACAAATAAGGTAGGACTGCCGTCAAATTCCGCGCGATGGTGGTCAAGCGCGATGATTGTGTGCAGCAGCACCGGCACAACGCATAATCAGGGCGAGGGCGGTGGTGACTGGCGGGGCGACCAGGATGCGACCCCCCGGGCACCTGCCTTTGAAGCTGGGCGCCTCCTGCAACATGTAGAATAGTGTGGTCGGACCCACGCCCATGCCCGAGCCCACACCCACGCATTACGGAACGAGTCCCGGGGGATTGGAAGTGAAGAGGGTGTAAGGAGATTGTGTTGGCCAGACTTGCCCCTTGTTTGTGATCAACCACCGGACTTCTGCCCCCCGCTGCGAACGCTGCGTCAGTTGCGATCCCTGTTCCACGGACAAGCCAGAATCAAGGCCAACAGGGATAAATGCCGTCTCATCAGGACAGCGCCACGCTGCCCGCCTCCCGGGGGATGCCCGCCCCCCTGAGCCAGGCTCCCTCCCAGTCCGGCCAGGTGTCTTCTCAGCCCACTCAGGGGCCCTATCTGTCGAGTCAGGCGCCTCTTTCGGCCAACCAGGCACCTCATCCGTCCAACGACTCCTCCCAGCCGCCCCCTCTGGCGTCCCACCAGCCGAGCCAGGCCCCATTCTCACCGAATGTTGCCGCCGCTCCCACCGCGCCCGGAAAGCCACCGGCTGCGCTGCAACCGGCGCTGCCGCTGGCCCAGCAAGCGCCAATCCCCCGCAACGTGTCCTTTGCCAATGACAGCAGCGAGTCCACGGCCTACCGGGAACACAACCCGCCCGCGGTGCTGCGGCGCCAGGAGGCGGCCCGCCGCGAAATGAGCCCGCACGACGAATCCCGCCGCCAATCTCTGGCCCAAATCGCCCCGACCCCCGCCACCACCGGCGGGGCCGCGAAGACGACGGCGGGCCCCTCGGCGGCGTCTGTTCCCGGGCGAAGTGGCACTCCCACCAGCATCATCTCGCCAAGGAGCTCGCCGTACTCTGACGGCCGCGCCAACTCGCAATGCTCGGCTCCGGCTCACCAGGCCCCCCAGGTAACCACGGATTCGGGCAACGCCCCGGCCCCGCAGGGGATCATCCAGAACCACCACCGGAAGCTGAGCCACACCGGTGCACAGCCCGACACTCGCGGCGACCACCTCAAGGTGGTGTCGGCCAAGCCGGAGTTCGTCATTCGGCCGGAACCGCGCACGCTGGAGCCTTCCAAGCCGGACGCGCGCAAACAGGAGTCGTTCAAGCAGGAGTCGCTCAAACACGAATCGTCCAAGCAGGACCTGCGCCGATCGGATGGCCGGCCGGGCCCCGAGACCCGGGTCTCGGGCAAGAACCTCGACCCCAAGCTGACCGAGACCGGCAACAAGTCCGAAGAGGTGCACATTCTCGTCGCTGTGACCGGATCCGTGGCCACAATAAAGCTGCCGCTGATCGTCCACAAACTCAAGCAGATCTACCGCAAACGTGCCGTTATCAACGTGGTGGTCACCAAGGCGTCAACGATCTTCTTTGATCGCCAGGATTTGCCCAAGGATGTCAAAGTATGGTACGACTCGGACGAGTGGCGATCTCGCGAGGCCTCGGTCTCCGGCCACGTCGGCGCGTCAGTGGCCAACCCGGGAAGCAACACTAGCGCCACAACCAACTCGGACCAGCAGCTGCACATCCGGCTGCGCCGGTGGGCCGACATTCTGCTGGTGGCGCCGTGCTCCGCGAACACCTTGGCCAAGCTCACCTACGGCATCTGCGACAATTTGCTCACCTCGATCTTCCGGGTCTGGAACCCGGAGGTGCCGATCTTGCTGGCCCCCGCCATGAACACCCACATGTACACGAACCCGGTCACCAAGCGCCACTTCAACATCATCAAGGAGAGCTACCCGTTCGTGGAGATTCTCCGGCCCGTAGAAAAGGTGCTGGTCTGCGGTGACATCGGCATGGGCGGCATGCGGGAGTGGAACGACATCGTCCAGGTACTGGTGAAGCGTGTTGGCGTGAGTTTGGAGAGCGAGTCCGAAGAGGAAGACGAAACCGACTAGTATCTGATATTTATTGTGTACAATTACTGTCATTAATGTGTCTACTTACCTCCACCAACCGCTGAAGGTTTCTCCTTGCGTGGACTCCGCGCGCTGCATTGTGATGAACTTTATCTCATGCAGAGGATACCGGGGTCTCAATCCGTGTATCCACCGCGTCTGCCCATGATAATTATTTACCGTGCCTCCGCAACAGATCCCATCCGTGCATAATGCACGCTCATGGAAGGCATAGATTAGTGGAACTCATGGGTTCTCAATCACAGGCTCACCACTGGTGTGGCCACGGGCCTAGGTACATTTACTGTTCTATTAGTAGCAGTAGTATGAATATAATAAACGTCGTATTGAATTAGTGCTGTTATCATAGCAAGAACTAGTAGCGCTCCAACTATTATGCCAATTATTCCGCCATCCACATACACACACACATACTCCACACTCTCTCCATTAAGGTACCATTTATCCACACCGGACCACTATTATTATTATTACTACCGTGTTTGCACCCCGATGCACCCCGTCACGTTACCAGCAGTCCCAGCTCCCTTCCAGTTCCGTTTCGTGGTGACCACCCAGAGATGACCGTAACGTGCAGCCCGCGTCCCACTGATTGGCTGGTCCTTATGCCGACCCATCGCGGCCCGCCCTAAGAAACACCACTCTTCTCTCCAGTACTGAAAAAACATGCTGAGACAGTTGCAACAGACCCGCGCGCTCGGCCACCTTGGGCGCATGTCGGCCGGTCAGGTCGCCGCCCGCCGTTTCGCGTCCACCCAGCCGGACCCGCAGACCAAGGCCCAGAGCCTGATCGACGCGCTGCCGGGCAACTCGCCGTTGTCGAAGTCCGGCTTGCTGCTCACCAGCTTTGCCGGCGCCACCTTCGCCATCGCCAACTCGCTCTATGTTGTCAACGCGGAGACTGTGCTGCTCGGCACCTTCGCCACGTTGATGGTTATTGCCTCCAAGACCGTGGCTCCCGGCTACAAGCAGTGGGCCGAGGGCCACATCCAGCACATCACCAAGACGCTGAACGCCGCCCGTCAGGAGCACGTGGGTGCCGTGCAGGACCGCATCGACAACGTGAGCTTGCTCTCCGAGGTCGTGCCCACCACCAAGTCGCTGTTTGCCGTGTCCAAGGAGACCGTCGAGCTCGAGGCCAAGGCCTTCGAGCTCAAGCAGCAGGTCGATTTGGCCGCCCGTGCCAAGGAGGTGCTCGACTCCTGGGTTCGCTATGAGGCCAGCGTGCGCCAGCGTGAGCAGACCGACCTGGCTAAGTCTGTGATCGCCAAGGTCGAGAAGACCCTCGAGGACCCCAAGGTGCAGGACCAGATTCTCAAGCAGGCCGTGGCCGACGTGGAGAAGCTGTTCAAAAGCGCTTAAAAATAGAATTTCATACACCACAATATATGTAAAATGAACCGTAGATGACTTAGAATCACCACCTATTGCTGATCTGATGTTTGAGATGCTGAGTGTCAGAGTGACTTCGTGACGTCGTGATACTCCAATGAGACTCTTAAGAACACACCTCGTAACATGCTTTGGTTGCTTCATGAGTAGCTCTAGTCTGCTTAATTGAAAATTGCCCCATTTTGCGGATCCTACCGCTGTTACACCCACGGACATCAGTGTGCCATATATATATACTACATTCCTGTCGAGGGTCCTTTAAACCTAAGGTCTATCCATGTTCGGAAGGCTCACAAAATGCGCTAGTACTTAGCACCGACGCATCCTACATGCTGCATCTGGCCAGTCTGCACCCAATAGAATGCAATTTGGATCCATAGGAATAAGGTCAGGTGTGTAGTCAGTCAAGCCAGGAATTTTCGAGCCGGTAATCAATTGAGATCAATGAAATTACATATGGTTGGCCGCAGTTGTGACTCGCTCTTTTGGCCCCGGGACTACTAGTTCCGGTCGTAGATGCGCTGCAAGGCCGCTGCGATCGTTGTCATCTGTTGGCGATTGGCGGCGATTGCCTCTTCCTTCTTCTGTAAGTCCAAAATGGGCTGCACGGTCACCCCCAGCTTTGCTCGACGGTGCTCGACCTTATCCGTGGCCGTTTTCAGCCGTTGCAGATCCTCATTGCGAGGACCGGCCGTGGGCAGTTTCATTGTGGTAATCACTAGGGTTAGTCAAGCAAATGCGCCCCTGGAGCAAAGTGAACTCGGTCTAGATCTATCCACACAATCTGGCGAAATGATGATACTATATAAGGACGCGGTGTAACTCGACTGGGCCATGTCTATTCGGTAATGTAAATACACCGAACCATTTCGTTATAACTGTCTTAAGGGTACATCTGTCGGTTCCACTGACTATATCAAGGATCTCGCGCTCTAAATGATTGTGGAGCGACCATTTTCTTAACACAATGTCAGACTGGGATTCGAATTTGTTGCCATGAGAAGTGGACCAAGGATACCAGGTTGGCTTGACGGACCCATCTGTCAGTCTCTTTCGGGTATGGAAGGTAATCGACTAGTGCATGCACCCCAACCACAGCAGGGAAGGAAACTCGAATGCAGAGAGACTAGCATAAGTCTGATTTAAAGAAGGCTTTAGATGCCGCCGTCAGTATATAATTAATCTAGTTGTACGGCGCCCGCACCAAACGGCGATACTCGGGACGCCACATCTGGGAGATTACCCACTCGTGGCACTCATCGAAAGTGTCCGGGATGCGGATCAGCTCATCGCTAGCGTAGCTCTCGAAGTTCTCGATGGTGGCATTGCCCTCGGCCTTGGCCTGCAACACGACGGCAGTGGCGATGCGCGCCGAGATGGCGCGGATGTCCTCAATGCTGGGCAGTAGAGGAGCCTCCGGGTTACGGAGCACGGGAGACTGTGCCGCCAGCTCTTCGACGGCGGCAGCGATCTGTTCCTTGGTGATCTTGGACGCGCGTGACAGCACGGCGCCAAGGCCAATGCCAGGGAAAATGAACATGTTGTTGTTTTCTGAAATCACCCGGCCGTTCACTGGCTCGAACGGCGAGCCGGTGGCCACCAGTACCTTGCCGTCCGTCCACTTGATGAGGTCGGAAGGAGTGGCCTCGTGGAGGCGAGTGGGGTTAGAGAGTGGCAGGATGACGGGGTGGTTGACGTGAGACGCCATTTCCCTGACGGCCTCCTCAGTGAACGCACCTGGACGGGTGGACGCGCCGATCAGCACGTGGGGCTTGATTTTGGAGATAACCGTCTTCAAATCGGTCTTGTCTATGTCGCTGAACTGGCTTGCTTCCTTTGTGAAGGGGGCCTGTGACTCCGTGACCTTGGAGGCATCCAATTCGTCGGTGATCAGACCGTGTCGGTCCATGAGGAAGATCTTGGACCGCGCCTCGGCGGGAGTCATCTGCTCGCCCTTCATCAGGTAGTCCACGATCTGCTCGGCAATACCCATGCCGGCACTACCGGCACCGAAAATCAGGATGGAGGTGTCCTTCAACGAGGAGCGTGTGACGTGCAAAGCCGACTTGATCGTGGCCATGGTCACGGCGCCAGTGCCCTGGATGTCGTCGTTGAAGCAGGCAAGCTTGTCCTGGTACTTGCGCAGCAGCCGGAATGCGTTGGCCGCGCCGAAGTCCTCGAAGTGCAACACCGCGTCCGGGTACTGAGTCTTCACCGCCTTGACGAACCGGGCCACAAAGTTATCGTACTCCTCCCCGCGCACACGCTCGTGACGGTTACCCATGTATAGCGGGTCATTGAGCAGACCCTCGTTATCGGTACCACAGTCCAAAACCACAGGAATCACACGGTCCGGGTGGATGCCACCGCACGCCGTCATCAGGGCCAGCTTGGCGGTGCTGATGCCGATACCGCCCACACCCTGGTCGCCAATGCCAAGAATGCCCTCGGCGTCGGTGACCACGATGTAATCAATGGTCTCCTTGCGTCCCCAGTGCTGCAAACCGGGCTCGATCAGATCGGGCCGGTTAATGTTGAGGTAGCAGCCACCAGGTCGTCGGAACAAGTGCGAGTAGTGGGCAATCGCGTCTCCTTGGGTGGGGGTGTAGATGATGCCCATCATTTCCTTGAGGTAGCGAGAGATAAGCGCGTAGTACAGCACTTGGTTCTGATCCCGCATGGACTGGCAGAACGAGTTCTTAAGCAGCTTGGACGGAAGCATCTTATACTGGCCGTAGGCACGGTCGACTTGCTCGTCCAAGGTGTTGACCACACCGGGCAGCAGCGTTTCCAGATTGAACCGGCGGCGCTCGGCCGCGGTGAACGCGGAGCCCTTGTTGAGGCTGGCGTTGTTGAGGAGTTGCAACCCTTCCAAATGAGTGTACTGAATGGGTTCTCGGGTCAGCGCCGTGCGGTGCATCCCCGAGGTCGGGGTGTGCTCCGAGTAGCTGCGTCGGAAGTACCTGCGCAACGTGCCAGGGAACGGTGTGCCGGGAACAGGGGCGGTGAGCACGGCCTTGCTGCGCTTGGTGCACAGCCAATGCAGACTGGTTCGGCAATTTTTCGCCCTCATCGGATATTCACTGGTCGAGAGGGTACAGGATTAATGTAAAAATTCGAAACACCCAGCTCACAGCAACGGACAGGTCTGAGGGTTGATGGTGACGAGCCTTAAACGGAAATTCGGAGGGCCAGCGACAATTACAGGAACGGTGGGCCCTGACGGAAAAATCGAGAACACGTCACGAACAAAGGATGATGAGTAAAAAAAAAAAAAACTACGCGC
>JANIWM010000121.1:0-14102 GCA_030555655.1 Starmerella floris | reverse complement strand
CCGTCACAGTCGACGAAGTCAACATAGTCTTGCCGTCAGTAGTGATCGGGTACGTTGTAGTGTACGTCGAAGGACCAGTATTCGAACTCGGGTTCACCGTCACAGTCGATGAAGTCAACATAGTCTTGCCGTCAGTAGTGATCGGGTACGTCGTAGTGTACGTCGAAGGAGCCGTCTTCGAACTCGGGTTCACCGTCAACGAGGACGATGAGCCACTTCGTGTAACGCTGGCGCTTGCTCCACTACTGGGAGTCGTTGGATTCAAAGTTACAACTGTTGTGGTCAGGCCAGTCTTTCCATCAGAGGTGAAAGGTATAGTGCTAGTGAACGTACTAGCGACGCTTCCCCTACTTGGGGATCTGCCGCTAGTGAGACTGCCTGAAATAACAGTGTTAATAATACTGTCGCTACTACCAGATCGGATAGATGTGTCATATTGAGTTGTTGAGCTTCGCCCAATGGAGCCGCCATCAGTAGTGAGAGCCTTACTCGAACCTGATCCTGAAATGCCTCCACTGCTGTGAGAAACGATTTGAGAAGAAGACAACGATGCTGAAGTCTGTGACCTAGTTGTGGGAGTACTACTCGAAGCGCTCAAGCTTGAAGGAGACACATTTGTCGAAGACGGATTGTGGGTAGACCAACTACTGCTGGCAGACGTCGAACTTGAAGAAGGTGACTCTGTTGAAGAGATTGTGTTGGTTGTTGAACTTTTGCTGCTGGAAGAGGTCGTGCTTGAAGAAGACGATGAACTGCTAGTTGAACTGCTCGGACAACCAGGATTGAGTTGGTAAACAAAGTCATAATTATGCGTCGAATTATCATCTGGCGTCCAGAATTCAAGTTTGAGCTCGCTGGCAATGCGACCTCCCTGATGGTAGTATACCACGCGGATTGGATAATACTGACCGGCCTCTAACTTCATCTTCATCCAGGCGCCATTCTTCCAAGTACCATCTATCCATGACCAATCCTTTATAACGATATCGTTAACCAAATCACATGTACACGAACTTCCTTTTCCTAATTGTACACTCAATCCACCATCAGCCTTCATATAGAAATAGTGGACACCACTCTGAGTAGGTTTGAGCCAACCATAGTATTCGGCCACAAATGCCTGGTATGGAATTTTCTGTCCATAAACACTGCCAATAGATGTACCAGGTGGTCCCGCTTTCAGATCCAAATCCACATCTGTAACACCATCAAGAGAGGCAAACTTGCCCCCTGAGTTGTATCCGTTAATAAAGTACGAGGGATCCTGATACTCTAAATTGGGATCAAGTGGCGAGTAGTTGTACAAATTCACTTTGAAACCATCGCCAGTAACTGGTGAAGCCGGGCACGATTCCGGAGTATATGGTGGGCGTGGAGTTGAGGTTGACGTAGGTAACGCAGATGCGGTATGCGTAGTTCCTGGACATTCAGAGTTCAGCTGATACACATTGTCAAAAATGTTAGATGCCTTGCCTCCGGGCGGAGTGATTGATAACTTCATTGCACTCAACAAAGGAGCTCCACGATGATAATAAAGCACACGCATGGGATAATAATGATCAGCGGTCAACTCATAGTACCAATTTGCGGTTTGCGGATAATTTCGGTTAACCCAGACATTACCATCACTGGCAATATCTTTGGCAAAGTCGCCACAGCAAGCCCCACCACGGCCTAATTGGACACTGAGTCCATCATCAGAAGACATATCAACCCTGTACGCGCCACTTACAGAAGCCTTGTACCAACCTGTGTATTCCACCACAAAACTTTGACTTGGGATTCGTTGACCATAAAGTTCGCCAATGGAATCTTGATTATTCAAGGATCCTTGCAACGTGAACTCCATATCTGTAATTCCAGTGGCAGAACCGAACGAACCACCCCGCTTGTATTCATCGAAGTAGAACGGCACTGCCTGGAACTGCAAATTCGGATCTACCGGGTCATACTTATAGAAAGTGGCGTTGAAGCCAGTACCAAAGATACTAGTTTCCGGGCATGAAATCTGACCAGAGGGTTTGTTCGGTGGAGCAGCGGTGCTTGTTGGGGTATTGATACTAGCTTGAGTAGTAGTAGCCACACAGTTCTTGGTGTCAAGTTGAACAACATTGGGGAACTTTTTCATGACCTTTCCACTGGGTATTGTGATTTCAAGATTGATGATGCTGGAGAGCCAGCCGTTAAAATAGACCATGCGGATAGGGTACAATTGGCCAGCATTCAACCATAAAGTTATGGTCGTAGGACTACCGTCCAAGGAGTAGATCAAATTGGATGATGTGACCGTCTGCGAGTTGAAGTCACCACAGCAACTAGATCCTGCGCCGACTTGAAGACTCATACCATCATCACCAACAATTCTAAATGTGTGCATACCGGTCTCCGGTGCCTGGTACCAGCCAACGTACTCCAACGCAAAATTGAAGATGGGAACCCAGTGGTTATACAAAAATCCGAAAGATATGTCGCCACCGATGTAGTATCTGTTCACGGAAATATCATCAATGCCACTAGTGTAAGCGAATGGAGCACCATTCTGTTTATATCCCTTCAAAAAAAAGTCTTTCCCAATTCCAGCTGTGGGGTCAAGCGGATTTGCAAGCGGATACGGCCAATATGTCACATTAAACCCACCACCAATGATCCTGCCCATGGGACAAGAATTCGGCCCGGAATTGCCGGTAGGGGAAGGTCTCAATCCAGTGGGCGGTGGGTTGCAAGATGTGGTAAGCTGAACAACATTGTTATAATCCGTAGCTACCTTTCCACTGGGTTCTGTCACCTTAAGGTTCATTTTCACATTAGTCTGTTCACTGTTGTAGAACATCAATCGAATGGGATAGAACTTGTTAGCCTCCAATCTTAGCTTCGTCTGCTGCGATTTTCCAGAAAGGGTATAAATCAATTCCGAAGTTACAATCTGCGAATCAAAATCGCCACAGCAAGCTGAGCCTCCTCCGATCTGAAGACTCACGCCATCGTTACCGACTATTTCAAAGACATAGTCACCGGTCGCCGGGGCCTGATACCAACCGGTATACTCGAGAGCAAAATGATAGGAGGAAATCCAGTTTCCGTACAAAAATCCCCAGATCAGCCTAAAGGTCATATCCTGCTGAAAGTTAACACTGGTAACTCCGCTGGCCGTACCAGTAATGTCACCGTGGCTCTTAAACCCTTGAGTAAAGTAACTCGGCCCAACAGCTACATTGTTAGGATTCCAGAAGTCCGGTTCGGGATAAGGATAAAAGTTCACGTTGAACCCAACTCCTAGAATACTGCTGGCGGGACAGGCTTTCGGGCCAGATGGGGCAGGAGCATTCGGCGCAGAACTTGTTTTCGGAGCATCAGGCACAGATGGGTTGGGGCACGTTTTATCAAGCTGTACCACATTGTTGAATGTTGTCGCAACGGTTCCACTGGGTTGGGTAACTTGGAGGTTAATGTCAGCGGTACCGCTATGACTATTCATGTACACCATCCGAATAGGGTAGTATTTTCCCGCCGAGAGTTGAACCGTTGTGCTAACAGCATTATCATCAAGGGAAAACACCAATTTCTGAGTAACAATTTGCGAATTGAAATCGCCACAGCATTTCGAGGCGCCACCTATTTGAATGCTCAGAGCATCATTACCAGACACTTGAAATACATAATTGCCATCCTCCGGAGCCTGATACCATCCGGCATATTCCAGAGCAAGATTGTAATATGGCACCCATGTGCCATACAAGCTATTAAAAGAAGACGAGGCACCAAGATCCCGGTTCAAGTTTACGTCTGTCACACCAGTGGTAAAGGCAAAACTCTTCCCGTTTTGAAGGTATCCATTCAAAAAGAAATCACTTCCAACTTTGGGGTTTAAAAAATCGAGAAGTCCTGCTTTAGGATAAGGATAGTAGGTTACGTTGAATCCTTTTCCTTTAACAACCGAGTCAGCAGGACACGAATTCGCTTGCGCATTTACCAACGCTAAGAGCGTCGTGACCAACAGTGGTAAAAACCTCACCATTGTGATAATATTAGGAGGCTTCTATATGTTCCACGTTCGATCGATAAGAAGAGAGTTTCTGGAACACAGTGCACCTATTAATACTCTTGACGCGCCGGTATTCTGATCAATATCACCTTACATCAGAATGCGTCTAATATACATACCCTAATCCCTTCGTATATTTTATGACTATGAGGAAAAACGCCAATTGTTCTCAGTGAGGTAAAGACCCTCATAGCCACATGCTCTCATAAGCCATATCTTAACTCAGTTTCCTGTCTTTGATATTCTATAAAAACTATGTTCCAAATTGAATACTTCTAGTAGTAGAGATACGAAAAACGACATACCTAAAGAGCGGTATCATCTCAGTTGGCGTTGCATATGGCCCACCATTCCATTGAAGCTATGCAGCTACGCGTAAATGCGAGACCTAGGGTCTGGGCTCTTGGCTAGAGACCCGCAACGATGTGTCTATCAACCATCTGGATCGAGGCTTGCGCGTCGTACGCTTGGAATAGAAAAAAATCGGATCAGCTTCGAAGCTACAATGTAAGAGATTCGATTTTAGTTCGTATATTGTCGGAGAAAGTTCCTATCCTGCAATTTGTATAACGCGTGTTTCTCATATCAGGTGGGTAGGTGGGTATGCTAGGTGGGACGGTTGATGCATCATGTGGAAGTAAGGTGGCAATCCCCTTGCCTCGATGCGTCCACCTATATGCAGTATTGGTCCATGCGGAGTGCCCAGCGCCGGTGCCCTAGATCAAGCTCGGGGTGGTTATATGTTCTGATAAAATTCAACATCAGAGAATCTATAAATCCGGATAGTTTCTCCAACCTTATTGAGAGTTGAACAGCTGCTGAGCAGGACAGTGTTCAGATTTCTAACAACAATCCTAAGCCTGGAACTCCAAGCAGCGCGGCAACTATGCATAGTTGGTGCGCGTGGCAATAGCTTACCCTTATTCTTAGTGATCTACCAATCACGTGTGTTGTCATGCAAATGAAGCTGCATGAAACGTTTGCATATGAGCCAAGATTCGCTCAGTTCTAGGTGGCTGTACTCGCGACTTAAACCACGCGAATCATTCCAGCTCTGTGACTGGTGAGTGTTGCGACTTGCCGCATCAATTATCCACGCTAAAAAATTAGCGCAGTATTAAGTGCGTACGTATGGAACGCGATGCTGAAATGGGAAACACACTACAGCTAGATCTGCCAAATTTTTCACACATTTAAGACTCAAGCATTCTCAACCGCGCGAATCATTCGAAAACTCTAGACCTGCTGTCAATGCAGACATACACGAGAATCAAACTGAAACTATTACAAACTTATGGTGAGATTATAGAGATGTGAAGCCAACCCTCAAAGTGGGCATATTATGGCTCCTTCGCCTGCGATTGTGCTCTGGGTATGATGATGGCTCTACAGTCGTTATTGATGATGATGTGTCTCGGTTCATGTACCAGTGCTCTATTACCCTATACGCTGCATGAAATGGGTGTGTACCCCTGCCCACTATGTGAGTTGGTATCTGCGCGTGGAGAGGAGGGGAAGCAAGATGGCACCTTTATTGCCTGTCTGGATGAGTGGATGCGCGCCATAGTGTGGAGAATTTCAAAAGTCGCTAAAAGAGCCACCGATAAAGACTGTCAGCGTAGATCAGAACTCGCATGCAAAGTGAAGTAGGACCTCCCAGCTTCTTGAATATTGACAAGCACTGAACCGTCATGGTCCGGATTCCCAAAGCATCTACCGACACCCACAGTTCTAAGCCAACAGATGAATGCAGTGCGGCAACAATCCATGTCGCGCGGGCGCACGGTATCCTATTATAGTTACCCTTACCTTTGTGAGCACCAGTAAACCTGAGAATGATCTAGACTGGCTCTGCTCAAGTTGTCCGTCTCAATAGGGCACGCATATGCAAGGAAGCCGGTGGGTAGTTTCTGTAGGTTTTGCGGTTTGCGGTATCATTATTGATCATTCTTTGCGTTGAGGCTGTTACCCCCGGGAGAAATGACGCTGCAGCAAGACCGCCGAATCTCTCATGCAGTATTAATGAATTATCGAAGTAGATGTCGCGATTATGTGGAATCAAGTAAAAGCAGCATATCAAAAATGATGCCTTGAATCACACTTTACGAAGTTGATAGACTTCTCACTGGGTCACGCGCGAAAATTGAGGGCCAGGCATGGTCTGTGTCGGCCGAATGGCACTCACTCATATCCTCGGATTATAGAACCATATGTACAAGCACCTATCGGACTATGTTGCTACACATGTATTTATTTACTATCAATTCGCTAGCCGCTCAGTAAATCTTACGAACATTATCGTGAAGCTTCCTGCGCGTCACTGCGCACATGGTTCACGTTCGCTGTAAACTCCTCCTGGACTTGATTTACGCCATGCGGACCACCACACTGGCTGACTAGTCTTGCCGCGGTGGTTATGATCGTCCGGCGGTCGGCAAGCTGGACCTCAACAACCTGCCCTCCCGACCTGCCTCGACAATTCCCTTCCGCTAATGCGCTCATACAGTATACGGGCCCGAGGAATAAGTTGTCGACCATGATTCCCATTCATATGATCAGATAGAAAAAATGTCAAACAAGTAGAAATGAATTTCAATTTTGCTATCTGCAATTTACTTTTCTTTATATTAAAAATTATTCAAAAATATGTCGTTGCTGATATCATATGAGAACTGCAATCTATGATGCTATATGACGCCTGAAAAATCCACTTGTGACTCGAAAGCTTCTGCCTTTCAGAATACACGAGAGTACGCTTCCCAAGGCAGTTTCTAAAACCACTTTGAGAGATTGAAGAGGGGTACAAAGTGAGATATTCAGTCCGGCTTTTATATGCATGATTGGGGGGGTGTATGCCTCGCTATCCTAGCTTCCGTACTTCTTATCGGGTGGAAGACTAGTCTAATGTTTACCTTTATTGAGTACCCTTATATTGGAAGATGCTGAGGAATTCTTGTCTTTTACTAGCCACCAGTGAACTCCGATTTAAAAGGAACCGACAATTAAATGAAACTGATATGTCAAACAGCTAAAAGCAGACTCTATTCGTGGTAGATTCGTTCTTTGTATCATATTTCTCGTAGACTGCACCTGGGAGAAAATACACGACCAGTCCGGATTTGTATAAGACTTTACGATTAACATAACTTAGCTATGTGTCTTTTTTACGTCTTTGTGTGCGTACTCGATAACGGTTTTCATACTTGGGCAAGGCTTCGTGGTTTGTATACTCCCTAATTAGAGAACACAGGCAATGGCAATCGGACTGAGATTAACAAGATTCAACACAGGGTAAATAATAAAATAATACCAGCAAAACCATTCAATTCGGCCAAAACTTATCAAAAAACCAGACCAGTCATTCACAGCAGTGTCAGGTTCGATTAGATCGAGCACCGCTCAGCGCTCAATAATCCAAACAGAAAAATAGCAGTCGTCCTACCACATCTAGACCTACTGACTTTAGAATCACATACCGTGTCACAACCATAACCTGTGACGTGAGTACAAGAGCTGGGCATGAGGCAATACAGCTCAACAGACCACCTTAATTTCACTGGTCACAGAGCAATTTGGGGATCATAGAACCTTCCATGCGAGTGGTACTGCTACACACAGAGCTTCCATCTTCGATTGTCCTTTCATGCGCTTATAAAAGAAGTCCACAAAATCTGCCACCAGGAATGATTGGCACTCTGCTTAACCCACGAGCAGAAACTCTTGCGAATATGATCCTCGAAATTCTCGGATCATAACAATCATGGGTTTGGTACGAATTACTCAAGTCTGGCCAACGCTCATGGACTCACGGCATTCAATTCCAGAAGTGAATCATCTGGAACAACGACTTAAATATAGACGAAGGTCTCTCTTAGGAACGAAATTACGTGATCCAATGCTACTTACTTCGCTCATTTAGAGGACGAATTCGACCAATTATCCGAAACATTCTTCCTGTCTGATACTACTGCAGATTTAATCTTTTCGTAGCTTCCGTCACCATTCTCAACAAGATCGAAGATGGTGACACTTCTGGTTCTCCATATGTCGTAGATCAAGCCCACTCATTCATTTTGATTAAAAATGAAGAAAAGGTGCGTTAATACGATGCAATAATCACCTTTTCTTGAAGGGTACTTGAACGCTCACGGGTGGAGGGCACCACATGGGACAGGCGGCATATGAGTGGCACTTTACGCCTGATCAAACCCTCTCATGAGCTTATTGCTGCTCCTTCCAAACTCGATCAAAGATAGTTGCTCCAAGCACGGGCTTCTTACCCGTTCTTGGCTAAGGTCGATACCTGTAGGCACGGATCGTTACATCCCTCTGAAGATTTTCCTTATATTGAATGATGTACAAGCCAATCAATACTCTGGCAGATAAATACCTATACTAAACTCACGAATTCAGCTCATGAGATGACCCATCTTGATAAAAACATCAAAGATAGCTCCTGCAGTTATAAAAACAAAAGGGCTACACTCCCAATATCAGAAAAGCGGGAATTAAGACATGTTTCGCTAGCTGAGTTTGAAGCGATTCTCGAAAAGTTGTAAGTAGTATCAATTTGAGGGGATGGCAATTGATTTTGTAACTTGCCGAAAGAAATTGGCCAAGCGTTGGACGTGAAGGATTAGCCGCAAATCCAGACGGGCTAGAACTACATGGATCGGAGTTGATCTTCGCTGTCCCAGTTTCATTGGGATCAGGAGATAGAATGGTTGATGATGTATCAGAATCCCTGATCGAATTAGGGCTAATGGTCTCTACCTACATTCGAGAAGCAATGAAAGGATCATGATTTTCTGCAGCTCGCGATATAAATAGAATGTTCACACACTCTCGAATTTCTAAGAAATTTGAAGCTATGAATACTGGGATTTGTGAAGAAGGTTGGGGAGTAGCAGATGCTACGGTAGAGGCGGCAAAATGGTTCCGACCGATGTAGGATGCTGCAGCAGAGCGCTTTGGCGCAGCATAGCCTATGGAAGGCCAGGGTGTCTTGAAGCAATAATCATTGGCGGACGCTACTACTTAATTCCTCGGAGTCGAACCGTCAGAACAGTAGCCAGAAATACCAGATTTTCAATACCAGGGTTTATGGCATGCAGAGTCTCTGCCTCATCAGAGCTTGAACATTGGCTGGATGCGTAGCTAGGCTTATGGAACGGGGTAGTTTTGACCGACACAGAACCTGCCAGCCCCTTCTTCAAGAGACCGTAGATTGAGAGCTAGAACTTTCCAAGTACTACCTCCATAAGAAGGGCCTGTCATCATCCTGGTAGTTGAAAAGGAGTCTCAACGACGATGGAAGTATTAACGCGTTCTCAGCGTTCAGGGTAAGGGAAACTGTAGTGTTATATTTAGAGGGCGTCGACGCTTGTCGAGACACCTGGAGCAGTTGGAGTCTTAACAATGCCGAAAGTCATAACACAGCTCTCGCCTTTAGTCGTATAAGGAACGTAGTGTAGACAACATTCCCACTGTAGGGGGCGTCGGCGGTCTTAAATATACCAGTGTCTCAGATATGTCAACCTGATAAACCTGTTCAGATGTGATGTCAACATGTTCGCTCAAGCTGATGAGTTGTAGATGACTTATGACCTTGTATCTACCATTATAGTATACCAAACGCATTGTATCAAACTTACTAGCGAAGTAAATCACGTAAGTCAAACGTTGTCATTTGAACTGTATCTAAGCTTTGATGTGACGACAACACTGTCAAAATCACCACAGTAGAGCTTGCCTCGACCGTTTTGGAGGCTCATGCCATTGTCGCCTATGGTCTGAAATAGTTGAAGACCAGACTCTTCAGCTTAGTACCACTGACCGTTATTTGTCCCTTGATGACAGTGTAATTTTGATCATATTGATCGGTAAGTCCTGATGAACAATCAATTCAAGAAACGTGTTTCGTAATCATGCGAGAAATTCTGGCTCCTCTGTTCCAGGTGAGTCTTATCCTTGAGCTTTAGGATATGACCAGTATGTGAAGTCGAAGTACGCTCGTCTCTAGGAGACGCCGGTGAGCACGATAATGGTAGTTCAAATTGGACACTAGCCAAAACTTGAACTGCAAAAGTGCCTATTTTACGCAGTAAAACCCAAATGTATGAATCTGGATACTTTGGAACTTATTCAGGTTCTCAAAGATATAGATCTATCCTAAGAAGGGGTTCATCCTGTTTTTGTCGACCACGTAGATATTGCGGAATCTTGGGGTGAAATTTTTTGTGGAACCTTGCTATCAAGCTACGTCTCCGTTATCCTCCTAAGTGGTGATTTTGAATGTCACTTTCTAAGTTTTGGAAGCGCTTGGTTTGGTTTATCATATTGAAACCGTATTATTCAGATCATATTAGTCCAAACCAACGAACACATGATTATCGATATCATCGGTCGTTGTGATTTAGGGTGGGATATCACACTGAGCGCCATGCATTCTGCAGCTGGAAGAACTTCTATTTTCGCCGAGCCAATGCAGGCTATCTTTATTGTCACTAGAATATGCACGATCACTTACACGTGCGAGCTCTGCGGCTTATATTTGCGGAAAGACAAAGTTCGAGCCTGACTTGCCTATTTAGCAAACTCATTTTATCACAAATATAACATATCGTATGATATGAATAATGCATGAACCTTATCGTATCTCATGGTGAATCCAAAAGGTTCGAGTGATTTGCATTGAGCAGTCTGCATAACATGGCGTAGGGAAGCTCCTTCCGTTACACGCACTTTAGTGTTCTTGTAAGTTGATTCTAAGATATGCGCGATCGTGAAGGCGATAAAACATCATAATCATATTTCGGATCATAATAGTATTTACTTACATAGCCCGTTCTTCCGCTTGTTAATTCGTAGTTTGTAAAGACCCATCTGATATAGTCAACATTTGTTAGAAGCATAAAACTGTGGTTGCATCTGCTAAGATGTAAGGGCATGATGACTTTGTTGGTCATCTCCACTTGTGCGCAAGAATCATGGCATTCAGATTACAATGTCAAAGCTGAAACTCCTAAAAGAAGTCTAAAAGAAGAAACAGGAGGAAAACAAAGCAATGAGAACTAAATTGCATAGGAATAGCTCTGTATATTACGACAAATTCACTAATCAAAGATGCTATTGGGAACGCTATATATACTCTGGTAGGAGACCGCTACTGCTAGTGCACGCCGAAGGTTTGACTTAGGTTGACAAATTACCCTGACATCAACAGAAAAAGAATATCGGGGAAAGATAGCCAACGATAACGTCAATTTTTGCACATACATCCTTACCCTCAAGGAAGGTGGACATGGCCAAAGCCAGTCCCAACCGCAGGTGCATGAAAATTTGTCTCGCTTGAACCGGAGTTTTTGGCTTTCGAAGACAGAAATCTAGACCAGAATAATATGATGATTTCAAATCATGAGTTCCTTTTTTTCACGTAGGATTAGTGTTGTATGAACTAGCTCCGTATTAATCCAAGCATTAGGATCGTCACTTTCATACCGAATGCATGCTGACTTTCGCTCATGTGCCCTATATTTAAAGGAGTTGCTGGTATGGCATCTGTCTCCGGAGTATAAAGGTCAGGCCTAGTGTGTACGCTCTTCTCCCTTTGGAAAAATTGAAATTGAAGTCGAAATTATTAATCTGTCAATTGAACCATTCACAGAACCTCCTTATAATCATGATATTAGTAGTGGAATGAGAGTTAGCGAACCGTCCAGAATCACTCTCTGAACTCGCCCTTGCAAAATTGCTTCAAATGCTCCGTTATATTCGAAGAACTGCCCAATATAAAACACTGCGGAGCTCATCCACAATTATATCGATAGCATAAAGCAAGTTACAATACTATGATATACTGGACGTCAAAAAATTATGGAAGTTCAATCGTTATACTGAAAAATTGTCTGAATAAATTGTTTGAAAACGTAACGGGCCCTTTATAGTAGTTGGAATATGACAAGCCCGAGAATCAAATGGTGGTAAGTAAATTTGTTTTCACTGGCGGTATTGGATATCGTTGGCGGACCTCTGGATATAACTCCATTCTGAGAAGGCGAATTATCGGTAGCACCATTATTCGCAGAGCTTGTAGTGATTTCACCGGTGCCACTAGCAGAGCCACCTCTACCGGACGTGGAGCCCGTACCTTTAGGAGACCCGGAAACACTATTGCCAGGGTCACTGGGGGAATCACTTTCATCAGGGGAGCCTGAGCCACCGTCACCGGATTCATTGGCTGAACCAGTCCCACCCGAACCTGAACCACCATCACCGGACCCACTGGGGGAATCAGCACCACTAGCAGATATTGAACCACTGTTGCCAGATCCACTGGAGGAAATTTTCCCACTAGAAGGCCTTAAGCCACCGTCACCAGACTCTGTGTGAGACTCAGTGCCACCGGGTGACCTTGAACCACTATTTCCAGAGTCACTGAGGGAACTAAATCCACTAGAGGGCTCCAAAACACCGTCACCGGACACACTGAGGGACCCGGTGAAATTAGGTGAGCCTGAACCATTATCATCAGAGCCACTTGGCGAACTAGTCTGACGAGCGGATCCAAAATCACCATTTCCGGATCCACTGGTGGGATCAGTTCCACCAGGAGACCCTGAGCCACCCTCACCGGTTTGAGTGGGGGGATTAGTTCGAGCGGGGGGATCAGTTTGAGCGGGGGGATCACTTAGACTGGGGGGATCAGTTCGACTGGAAGAGCCTGAACTACTGAATCCAGATCCACTGGAGGGATCTGTCTCTCTGGGAGACCCTGAAGCCCCATTTCCGGATACACTGATGGAATTGGTGCCACTAGCAGAGCCTGAACTGCTGGGGGGAACAGTTCCGCTATGAGACACTGGACCACTGTTTCCAGACCCACCGGGGGAGCCAGATGCACTAGGAGACCCTGAACCACTGTTACCGCTGGGAGAGCCAGATTCACTAGAAGACCCTGAATCACCGTTACCGGATCCACTGGGGGAACCAGTGCCACTTGGAGGGACTGATCCACCATCGTCAGATCCACTAGGGGAGCCAGTACCGCTAGCAGATCCCGAACCGCTAACCCCGGATTTACTATGATATCCTGAATCACCGTCACCGGTATCCCTGGGACCAGTACCACTAGCAGAGACTGAGCCGGTATTGCCGGATTCACTAGGAGAACCAGTTCCACTAGCAGAGCCTCTACCATTCGTGCCAGAACCACTTGGGAAACCAGAACCACTAGGAGGCCCTGAAACACCTTCACCGGAACCACTGGGGAAACCAGTACCACTTGGAGGGACTGATCTACTGTTTCCAGATTCACCGGAAGACTTTGAACCACCGTCATCAGAACCACTGATGGAACCAGTAAAACTAGAAGAGACTGAAGCACTGTTACGGGACCCAATGGGAAAACTGTTTCCGCTAGCAGAGACTGAGTTACCGTTGCTGGAACCACTGGGGGACCCAGTTCCACTAGCAGAGACTGAACCAGCGTTGCTAGAACCACTAGGAGAACCAGTTCCACTGACAGAGACTGAGCCACCATCAGCAGATCCACGGGGGAAGCTACTGCCACTAGCAGAGCCTGAACCACTGTTTCCAGATCCACTGGGAGAATCACTTCCAGTAGCAGGGACTGAGCCACTAATTAAGCCACTGGAAAAGAGTGTAATACTACTGGAACCAGTGGAACTAGGGACCAATGTACTTCGTGAAGCAAGGTCACAAGTTAGTTGAAAGACGTTCTCAAATGTATCCTCTACTTGGCCGCTCGGAAGGGTTACGCTGATGTTCACGACAATGGAGAGCAAGTCACTATAGTACACCATATGAATGGGATAGAATTCACCTTGCTTAAGCGTAACAGTCACATTACGAGGGATGCCACCTAAACTGTATTCGAGATCCCGAGTAACAGCTCGAGATTCAAAAGCTCCACAGCATGAATGGGCTCTTCCTAGCTGAAGGCTAAGACCGGCATCCCCAATCATCTGGAAAACGTAAGTTCCTGTTTCCGGTGCCCGATACCAACCCTGATATTCTATAGCAAAATGAGGAGCTCGAA
>JANIWM010000120.1:3855-14170 GCA_030555655.1 Starmerella floris | reverse complement strand
TGTGTATTTAATGTGCAGGCGCTGTCTGAGAGCTCTACCCTACCCTCCACTTTTTCCCTACACGCCGCTCTTCCGATCTGGGCCGGCCAGCGCCAGGCCCAGCCCCGTGGCGGCGCTGAGCCCCGAGCCGGTGCTGGCGGCGGGCGCGCTGCGCCCGTCGCGGTCGCGGTGCTCCAGCGAGTCGCCGTGCGCCACCAGGTAGTTGTCGAGAATGGTGACGATCACGGCGATGGCGCCGGCCTCGAGGATGCGCATGCGCACGTGCTCGGAGCCGCGGGCGCCGAGGTTGAGCAGGCACTGCATGCACAGGTGCCACTTGTAGGAGACCAGCGGGTCCTCGCTGTGGTCGTGGCTGTCCTTCATGATCTGCACGATGCGTTCGAGGCCGCCGTCGTTGCACAGCGTCTCGCGCACCCGGCTGGAGCTGCCGGTGAGAATCATCAGCTGCTGCAGGCTCTGCACCAGCGGGCGGCTGGAGGTGCAGTCAAGCGCCCGCCGGTCGTACAGGGTCTGGGTGATGGAGAGCGCCGCCCGGTTCGACGCGGGCGACAGAAAGTTCGACAGTCGCATGAGCAAGTCGGGCAGAAGCTCGCAAAGTGCTCGTGGCGGGGTCGAGGGGGGTGAGAAGAATAAGGGGGAAAGGCTGCGGTGGGGCCTGGTTAGGTACCGGGCTTGCTACAAGCAGGGCCGCCGATAAACGGGCACAGGCCTGGGAAGTCCGGGAACGGTGGGGGGGCAAACGCAGAATCCGGTGGTTCCAAGGCGCGAACAACGGTCGACTGCCTTTTGTGGAGGTGGCGGTGGTCGCGGGCAGGAAGGGGCACCGGTTGGCGGGAAGTTCCTGGAAAGGGGGGGCCCGGGGATGTCGGCGTCGCCACGCGGCAAAAACTCCTTGGCGGACGGGGAACGGCGGAAGCGGGCGTTGCGGACGGACGGTGGCACCAACTACGACCGTGGATTTCTAGTGTCGGGCCTCTGCTGCTGGATCGGTTGGATCGGGTGCCCACGCTGTCACTGGCAAACGGGAGAGGTTGGTGGGGTTTATTATTGTTGATGTGGTGTGTGGCCAAACCCGGGGCTGCCCTCACCTGGTTGTGGTGGTGGCCCTGGCTGCGGTGCAGATGTGCGATACATCGACACCCTGCAGGTGCTGCCCGGACGGTGGGATGAATCCAGAGGGTTCGAGGGTCAGGGTGGCAAACATCCCGGGAGGGCCAGCTGGGGACCTGGCCGTACATCACGGCGGCTCTGCGCCGTGTGCTCACCCATCCGGGGGGCCCTTTACCGTGCTGCGGTCAGGGTACGACCCGGTCGCCCCCCTCAGCGATCGTCCGCCGCCGCCCGCTGGACCCAGCAGCACTCGCCAAAATCACCAACGCCACCTCGCCGCCCGCTGTTTACATCGCCGCCCCACACGCCGCGCCGGCCGCACCCAAAACGGGCCACGTCCCACACACCGCACCGTCCCAGCCCGTGCCCCCCCAAGCCGTCCTCCCACTATGGCCCATCCCTCCCCGTATTACCATTCAACCATCCCATAGCTAATATTGGCCGCCGGCCGCCTTCGGGATGTACCCGAAAAAATCGCCGTTGCCCCATACAATCACTATCTAGTTCGCCCGAGGGCCTATCTATCATGCGGACTCGGTCTTACCGACGCAGCGAGAACATCGCGTTCCGCGTATCACAGCCCTGCTATATCCCGCCTAATTTTTTTGGGTTCGTGCCTTCCCGACCCATCGGGCTCTGCCTGCGGGAAAGTTTTTTACGTAGTGCGGGAGTTCTGCCGGCGTGGGTCACGCGACCCCTTCATGCATGTCTCTTCTGCACGCCTGCTGACATCCCCGAAATACATCCACACCCTTGGTCCGTAGGGGGGATCAGATCTGGATGGCTACGCGGGTCCCACCCCCGCGGCGTCGCTTCGTCGCACCGCGCGGGGGGCGATTGTTGAGCAGCCTCGATCGATCTCGCCGTTGGGACGCTGCTCGCGCTTTCCCCCTTGGTTCTTCGTAATTGCCGCACCGGTCGGTGGTTTGCGCTTAAGTCCCGCGTCACGTGGCGCGCACCCTGATGACCTGCCTGTGATCTAGTGTTATTAGGGTGCCGCAAATGCACGTTGATTACCTCCATCTAGGGTGCCAGTATCGCTGCCTCCTTATTTTGGGGCGTGCGATTGATTGCCGCAGCGGTAATTATGCAAGGGCCTGGCCGGACCGTCTATGTAGCTGTAGCTGGACAATTTCCTATCTCTGTGCCGGCGACGTCTCAACTCGTTAAGGAGGGACCATTCCTAAAACTTGGTCCCTGATCAACGCTCGCCCTTTTTTTTTTTCAGGGTATTGGAAACCTATTCGCCCGTTGCCATTCCGAACAGATTGGATCTGGATGGGAGGGAAATCGGTCTGCCATGGCTTCGCAACGGCCTGATCATGGCTGCCCCGATAGCTGGGGTCTATAGTGGTCAGAACTAATTTGCGTAGTAGAATGCGGTATTTAGCGTATGTACACACTTTGCAGCAAACTGGGCCGGGCCAATGCTAACGAAGCCATCCTTTGTTGTGGTGGGACCCGATCGCTGGGCTAACCAGGCCACGCGTGAGCAATATTCCGTGGGAGGTCACATTGGGATTGTTTCGTCGCCAACGGACGTTTTGACCCTGAGAATCGCAGCCCTGGGAGTGATCAATCAGGAAGTGATGGCCAGGAGCGATCTGGGACCTGCACACAGGGATGTTTCTGCACAAGGCGCGAGTCAGCTAGGATTGGGACCTTAGGATGAAAAAACTAAACCTGGCTAAGGTAAAAGCTGATACCCGCCCTCTCTTGAAATATCATGACAGTCTGAGTTATGGATTCGCGTATCCATATATATAGATTATTGTTGCTCATGGAAAGGATGTGACTAGCTTAAATAAAATAATAGCAACAGTCGGGACAAAGTGCTGAATGCCGGTTCCTTCTCATCTTAGAGAAATCTCAGCCCTTACTCGAAGACTTCTTACTTCCACTCTTTTTCGATTTATCCGACTTGCTCTTGAGGATACTCGGAACACCACCATTGGACTCTTTCTCGAGTTCGGTACTTGCATCCTTGCTGGTTTTCTCCTCGTAAGTGCTATGTTGGTCGCCCCGTAGATCTCCTTCAGGCACCTCCTCAGACGTGGTGCCGTAGTACAAAAAGTCCCGCTCTTCCTTCGTCAACTTCTCGCTCTTTTCAAGAACATCATTGGCAGACTTTCTTTTCAAATCCTGAATGATCATGATCCGCTCTTCCAGCACGTTCTTCGCGAATAATTCCACACAATTGACCACGCTCTTCTGGCCCAGTCGATGGACCCGTTTGATGGCCTGATCAGCGATCTGGGGATTCCACCACGGCTCGATGAGAACGACCTGACTGGCCTCGGCAAGATTGAGTCCGACCGCTGCTGCGTGCAGGGAGCACAGAAGCACGGTGATGCTGGAGGTGGGACTCTTGAACTTGTTCAGAACGCTCTGACGCCGGGACGCTGACAAGGAGCCATCGTACATCTCGTAGGAAATGCCCTCGTGCTCCAACATGGGCTTGGTGCCATGCAGCATGGTCACAAACGAGGAAAATACCACGGTTTTGCGCGTTTTGTCCTTGAGTAAGATCTCCTTAAGTGCCTGCACCTTGCTGTTGTCGTGGCCCCAGTACTTGCTATCATTTTTCGGCTTGGATAGCGACATACTACTCAGCATTGCCGCCAGCGCATCGGATTCATCGGCCTTGCCGGTAATCTCGGCGTCGGATTCCCCTGCATCAGCTGTCCCATCCTTACCACCGGCACCAATGGCTTCCTGGGTGATCTTCGTGCCCTTGGGCGCGGCAATTCCATCGCAGGCCAGGCGTAGGGTGACTAGCGTCTGCACATTTAGGCCCCCGCTGCGGCGTAGGCCTTGTTCGAACCTGTTATAGATCTCCATCTCGTGTTTCTTAAGCTTGACGCCCTGTTTGGACATCTCAATGGCCGGCAGAGCGCCCTTCAGCACCTTCTGGGTTCGGCGCAGCATCACCGCCTTGAGGATATGCTCGAGCTGGTCCCGGCTTGGGTCGGGTCCGAGGTCCTCGACACCGATAAACCGTAAAAGGGTGATGATGTCACCGACCCGGTTATGAATCGGGGTGCCAGTCAGAGCAAACCGGCGACCGTTCGACTGCAATTGCATCATGCCTTGAGCGGTGAGGGACCCGGGGTTGCGGAATGCGTGGGCCTCGTCGGCAATGATGCGGTACCACGAGGTTTTGAACAACGCGCCGTCGTTTTTGCGCTCCATGGCCACGATATTGTAGGTCGTGATGACGACGTCATAGTCAGCGAACCACCCGGCGCGCGTGGTTCGGTCGGAGCCCTGGTGGGTGGCCACTCGTAGCCGAGGCGCCATGCGGCTGATCTCCTCCTTCCACTGGTCCATGACCGCCAGCGGACCCACCACCAGGGTGGTGCGCTGACCGTGCTTCGCCGGGACCTCGGGCGGCGGCATCTGGTGGAGGATCAGGCCAATACTCTGGATTGTCTTGCCCACACCCATGCCGTCAGCGAGCAGGCCGCCCCGAGCATATTTGCGAGCGCGCTCGCGCGCAGTGAGAAAGTTGACGCCAACCACTTGGTGTGGGAGCAGTTTGGGCACCAGGCCGGGTATGGTGAGGTCTTTAACGCGGCAGTTTTTCAGATCGAAGTCGTCAATCTTCCCGGGGTATTCACGATCCAGCAGATCGCGCACAGCCTCTGACTCGTCCTTTTTGGTGGCTCCGGAACTTTTGACCACCTGTTTGAATCGGGGTTTGCTGTGAAGCATGGCGATCTTATGCTCGTTGTTCATGGGTGATCTCGCCTTCAGAAAGTCTATCTTAGCTTGAGGTGAGGAGGGGGTATTAAGTGTGCGCACAGCGTCATCGATGAAACGCTCGCCGATTCTTTCCGGCCATCTTGAGCTCCGTGGTGAGCTCTTGGCAGACGCATCGTTAATGACGTCAGACGTAACAACAGTTTCTGGCGGGTTGTTGGCGCGCTCCGATACATTGATGGCTCTTTCCGGCGTATTTTGTGCGCCGCGTGGGGTGTATTTTGTCCGATGCGGTGAATTACCGCTGCCGCTCGCTGTGGCGCCATCAGATGTCGCACTATCAAAGGACCTGGTAGAACCGTTGGCCAATCCCTTGGCCGTCGGGGGTCCGCCGTTCCGCCCTGGGGATTTGGAGGCATCTGGATCACCCAGATTTAGAGACGCCAGAGTGTCAGACAGGCTGGGGGGACGCAGCGCCGGTCTCTTGAGCTCGACAGGCTTGGCAGGCTGGCTGGCAGGACCGGCATCGGAGGCTACCTGTGGCGTTTTGAGAGCACCCAACTCCGACCGCTCATAATTGCTAGGCCCCGGTCGCAGAATACGCCGAAAACTGGGCAGCTTCTGACGCGGGATAGGCTTGAGCGACTCGCCATCTCGGCCAGGCCTCTCTTCCATTGTGATGGATGTTTGTTTATCGACCTCGGCCCTTGCCCTGTGGACCCCATAAATATTTTTGGCACTACGCCAGATGGACGCCGGGGCGACCCTGCACCCCCTTGCCCTGGGGTAACCCATCTCATCCACAACTTCCGCATTGGGAATGAATCCGGTGGATCCATCGGCGGAGACCGCTCGATGAACCGATGGCTGTCCTCATGTGAAGTTGCCCGTAAAGTAGCTTGATTTGCAGAAACGATCACATCTTTTGCTCCATATCAAACCTTATATATATACATGTATATACACATATTTAATTGAACTTTAATACCGAAAATATCATGCTGCCCTGTTGAGTTGACAAATCGTCAGGATGTTTCGCGAGTTACGGCCATGGTGGGTGTTTGGAGGAATTGCCACCATTGTGTGCTTTGTATGCTTTTCTTGGAACGATAATAACCTGTGGGGGGTATTAAAACCGTTCGGTAGCAGACCACATCAGAGAAACGGCTTTTGGCAAACTAAAACGCTCACGGAGGATTGGGACCGATCGATGGGGAATATGAGTCGTGTTGGTTGCGATGATGCACTAGGCAGGAATGGTGTGGACAATCGAGTAGCTGGCGGATCCTTTGGGGTGTTCGACGGCCCCGATTCTGACACTTCTGGCCCTCATTTTGACGCAACTCCTGACCAAAGCCACATTCATGTCAACGATTCTCGAAGAGACGACATCCAAATGATAAAGTCTCTAATACCTTAATTCACTAAGTGATGAACTCGTCTATAGATGCCAGTCAGAGCGACCTTTTTGGCAGCCAATCTTTGTGATGACACCATTGGCGGTCTATCTGGATCCGATGATTTAAGCGACATTCTGACGACAATCAACGTCGTCCTCCTCGGTTAGGTGGCGACACGCCCGCGGCGCTCCTGCGAGCGAGCCTACTTCGGCCTCTGCAAGATGCTCTCGATGACTATCGCGCCGGAAAGAGTCACTATCGGATCAGGCTATGAACGAGGTTATGATCTTTAGACAATAATCATACATAAGCGAACAAAATTTCATCATCCAGGGTGCCGAACAACTGGCGCAGGGATTGATGGATGCGCTCGAGCTGGGCGGACAGCGTCAACACAACCGTCATGTAGGTGAAGAATAACACGAAATCGGGGCTTTTCACTGGAGACCGGCGCAGAGTTTTGGCGAACTTTTGAAGGGCCAGATCCGGCGGGGGCAGGAATTCCGGCACGGGGAAGCCCAGCCGGACCGAGGTGCTGGCCGTGTAGAACTGCAAAAACAGCAGGTGGCACAGCTCGCGGCGCGTGGTGTCGGTGGAGTTGAGCAGGTGCAGCTCGCCGCGGGTGGCCTGGGGCTCGTCCTTGATGAGGGTGCTGAGCGAGTAGAATGCGTCGAGCATGATCTGGGTCGACTCCAGCAGGCGGTTGTACGGCACCGGGTCGAATTTGCCGCGAAGCCGGATCTCGTACGGGCAAATCTTGAGCAGGGCCTCGAGCTCGAACATCATGGTCTGGAGCTGGCGCTCGCCGGCGATGCCCGTGAACTGGCCGTGGGAAAACGCGAGCAGATCGTGCTTCCAGGTCATGCCCATGCGCATCCACTGGATGCACAGTTTGGACCGCAACTCTTGGCGGGCACTGTGGGGCCAGATGGTCACCGTGACAAACACCGCCCACAGCACGCCGATGGTGACGCTGACCACGCGGTGGAAGGCGATGTCGTAGATGCTGTCGCGGACGTCGGTGCGGGCGTAGCCGTAGAGACTGACGAGGTTGTACGAGAGCAGGATGAACCGGCCAAACACCGGGTTGTCCTTGCTCAGAATACGGCGGTAGCACAGCGAGCATACCACCAGGCTGCACGCCACCAGCCCGGACACGCAGTGCAGCAGGCTGGTGGCAATACCGAGCAGGGCCCCAATGGTGGTGCCAATGAGACGCAGTGGAATGTTGTGGGACATGGCCCCGAGGTTGCGGGCCATGATGATCATGTAGGTGATGATGGCCCATTCGCCATGCCAGCGCTGGAACGCGGCACGGGTGGCCGGGGCGTAGGCCGGCACCGACAGAATCATGGCGCCGAGCCCGACGCGCAGACCGTGTAACACGTTTCGGCCGCGCAGCACGCGCAGCACGCGCCACAGGCGGGGTCCCAGGCCGCTGTGGGGGGCATGCTTCGTGTAGAGCGCCTCCTCGAGCCGAGACGGGGGCTCGGGCACCCACGGCGATGGGGCGCGGGGCGCCGGCTGGGGTTCAGCGAGGGCGGGGAGGAGTTCAGCCGCAAAGCCTTGCAAGTGGTGGGCCAGCAGGGCGCAGGTCGCCTCTGCCTGGTCGGCGGCGATGCCCTCGATGGTGTAGATGCGATCTGCACGGTGAACGATGGGGGAAGGAAGGATTGGGGCCACGCGATCAGAAGGAGAACGCTTTAGGGGACTAGCTGGGGCGGGGCGCTCTGACGAGGGATTCCCTGGAGAGGGCCCCAATTGGGAATGCTCTAGAGGCCGGTGCTCGGTATATTGAGCGGAGTACGACGGGGACGAAGCCTGGGGCTCTAGCAGGGTCTGCTCCATGGCTTTCGGAGAGAAGGGCGGCGCCTGATCCGACGAATTCGAGGACTGCGGGGAGGAAGGGCCCGAGAAGGGGGTTTCCTCGTGGTTTGAACCTTTTGCCGAGGACTGGGTCGAGGAGCGACCCAAAAATGGCGGTTCCTCCTGGATTGCTGAGGACAGTGCTGACGAAGGGCTCGAGCAACGGCCCGAAAGAGGTCTTGCAAGGCTTGGCGCCTTTCCCACGGAGGTTTCCGAGAAATGCCTTTCGTCAAGGCTCGATGCAGCTGCTGCGGGATTTGCCGAGGAACGACCCGAAAACGGCGGTGCGGCCGGTTGAGATGCGATTTCGGTGGAAGATTTCGAGGAATGACCCGAAAAAGGCGTCTTCTGGGAACTCGCCGAGGAATGGCCCGCCAAAGAAGTCTCTCTGGATGGATCCGAGTATGCGCGTGAATGCGCTGGTGACGCCGGGGTGGGGGGTGAATGCGCTGGTGACGCCGAGTATGGGCGTGAACACGCTTCTTGTGACGCCGGGGTGGGGCGTGAATGCGCTGGTGACGCCGGGGTGGGGCCCGAACACGCTTGTGACGCCGAGTATGGGCCCGAACACGCTTGTGACGCCGAGTATGGGCGTGAACACGCTTGTGACGCCGAGTATGGGCCCGAACACGCTTGCGACGCCGAGTATTGGCGCGGCGCATTAGTCTCAGGCCCCTCCATCTGCGCCGCGTCCCGCTGGGCCACAAATTCGTCCATGTCCGCCCGCAATGCCGCCTCGTCCAGCGTCCCCTCCACAAAGCGCCCCAGCGCGTCGGCCAGGCGCCGCATGGCCGGCCGCATGCGGTCCATGCTGGCCGTGCGCAGCGGCCGCGGCGCGCCCGCGCCGGCCGCCGTCTGCAGGCCCTGCACGGTGGACACGCAGTGGATCATGCCGCCCACCAGCATGTCCTGGCGCTCCAGGGCGCGGACCCGGGCCAGGGCCCGGGCGTAGGCGGCCGGGCGCCGGGAAAAGACCCGCTCGTACCGCGCGTACTGGGCCTGCTGCTTCAGGGCGGCCAGCGAGGCGCTGGCCGCCAGCTTGTCCTCGGCCAGGCCCGGCGGCAGGGCGTGGCCGAACGCGCGGACGAGCCGGGCCACGGCGCGGGCCTGCGCCGCCTCCAGCGCCCGCGTCTGGGTCTCGAGAAACCGCAGCGAGGTCTGGCGGTGGCACGTGAACGAGACGGCCGCGGAGATGGCGGCCCCCGTGGCCACGATCTGCAGGTAGTGCAGCATGGCCGGCACCGGCAGCGACCCGAACTGGGCGTCCTCCTCCTTGAGCAGCACCGAGACCAGGAAGATGATCGCCGCCGAGCTGGCGGTGTTGAAGCTCGGATTGTTGGCCCGCATCTTTAGGAAGCCAAACAGGCCCAGGGCGGTGCCCAGCCACAGGGTGAGCGCGGCCACGTCCACGAGGTGGGGCAATTGCAGGTGGCGCAGGGCGCGGACCAGGCCCGTGGCGCCGAAGCACAGCGCCACGGCCAGGGCCAGCAGCTTGACGGTGTAGAGCAGGACCTCGAGCAGGTTGCCGCGGGGGCGCACGGGGTGGAACCACACGGTGGTGGTGGCCACGAGGTGCTTGGAGGGCGCGTCTCCCAGCGTGCGGCGCAGCGGCGACACCACAAACAGCAGGGCCAGGCCGTAGGCCAGGGTGCAGACCAGGACGTCGCGGACGGGCGGCGCGCCGGCGAGGGCGCGGCGCAGCAGACCGGTCGATTCGGACGCGGGCGCTGGCGGCGCCGGCGGCGCCGGGCTGTTTTCGGGCGCGCCCGGCGCCGGCGGCGGTCGATTGATCGTGGTCGTGGCGATGATCGGGGGGTACCAATGCGGCTACAAACCTAACAGCGGCGGTGCCTCAAAACAGCGATGTCAACACCCAGCCCCTGCCCTGTCCCTTCTCCGCCCCACCGCGTCGGCGGGCTCTGACCCCGCGTAGGAACGGGGGCGGCGGGCCGGCGGCGACCTCCGGGCAAGCCTGTCAACAATGTACGGGACGGTATACCACACAGTATACAATACATATACAATATGCATTCCGTACACAACACACAATATACACATTATCCAACACATTTACAATACAATATATATTTCGCACACAATATACAACACAATATACACATTATCCACACATTTACGGGACAGTATACAATACAATATACACATTATACACACATTATACAACACATTGTACAATACATATACAATACAATATGCATTTCGTACACAATACACAATAT
>JANIWM010000119.1:0-14642 GCA_030555655.1 Starmerella floris | reverse complement strand
TTAGGGCGTGGCACTAATAATGCCAAGATCGGCGGTTCGATCCCGTCTGAGACCACTGTATTTTTTTGCATGTCACACACATGATTATGATCCAGTGCACATGCCGATGTGCTCATTGCATGCCTGGATGCAGTCGAAATTGAGGCCCTGCAAGTTACTCGGTCTCAACTCAGTCCTGACAACATGTACGCAGAATTAAACAATTTTTGAAACACACCAAAAAAAAGGACCGTAATTCGGGCATCAAAGGCGGGTCGTCTTGATCGATGCAGCTATCTGTTCCCTTTTCCCCTCGGACGATACCAGTTTCCCGGTGTAATTACCGCAACTGTTCCTCGGTAAGGTTCGCAATCGACCCCCATAACCTAGCTGTCAACCCTTACCACCAAAGTCCGTCAACGATCTGAACACTTGCTTAACTCTGTTTGCTCCGGCCTATGGGATGACAGAATTGTTTTCGACCTACATAGAGCAGAGAAGCTACCGAACCTGAATATGCAATTTCATGAAATGCAAACGAAACACACCAAATCTGGGGGGCCGTCTGATCTTCTACTGAACTAACTAAGGCCAATTAACGAGTCTTACCGATCATAAAGTCTACGACATAAGATTCAGGTATCTAAGAATGCAATGATGGTTCTCGGAATATTATCAGAAAGGTCACTCTCCTAGAATGGTCACATGCATATCGTTAAGATATGAATAGAAGCATCATTATGTGATGGTTACAACATTACAATTATAATTACCGCGAAACCAAAGCAGCACCCTCGCCGATGAATCGATATCAGCGAACGCCTGCGCCTCGTAAGGAATGTCTGTCCGGCAAGCTTTATCGAGATGCAAGACGGAGGTTTCATAGATTTTCCGATCAGTTGTGGGTGGCATATGCTGTGGCTGGGGTTGGACTTAACCGTCACTAGGGTTGTTAACGGGCGCATTAGAGATGTCATATATGGCAGGCTGAGATGCCCACTATACTGGGCTATGCCTGGCCATCGGAGTTGATTTGATGTATCGAGAGTGTTGTTTGGAAATGGCGTATATTACTATGTGTGGTGACGCGAAGGAGGGTTCATAAAAAAATCGAGGCGGAAAGTTGGAAACGTTTTACATGTATTGATAGTGTAGCGTAATCGGGTTTTATTTGAGATTAGCATGATGCAGTAGATTCGGTAGCTCATTGTGGATTGATATGAGGCATGTGATCCCGCGACGACCAGTGGCTGCTCGGGTGCGAGGATTGGCGCGCACGATATGTGGATGGGTGCCATGCAAAACAACAGTGTTCCGGCCAAGCGGCGGTATCAAGTATACACTATGTTGGTGTTTTCGGAAATGGCAGACAGGTGTTATCCAAGCGCTATTTGAAGCATTTTCAATGTGCTGTGATAAGTTGGGAACGACGCACAATGGGACATGGGATATTTTGGAATATTTTAAGATGTGGGGGAATACAGCATAGAGATGCGACGCGGCATGTGAGACGTGCATGCGTAGAGACTTAGCCCACAGGTAGATACTACGTGGAAGATGACTTTCAGGGACAAGCGGATATAGCCGGACTGTACTTGTGGGACCACTAAGCAGATTTAGCCCACAGGTCAGCGGGTGCCAGGATCACGATTCGGGAGAAGATCCTCTAGAATTGCGTATGTGATGCTACTTGATTGATGCCATAGTACTGTTATCACCAGCGTTGGTGCAGTGGGTATCTAAAACTGAGTTATAACTGGGGCAAGAGAGAGAAGAGAGAGATGGAGGGAAGGGAGCCAGTTGAGGCAAGAGGAAGAGCTAAGACAGAAAAAAGCGGGTTAAAACCGGTGAGGTGTACGAGAGGTGATAGTGGCTGTACAGATCACAGAAGGAAGAGTACATAGCTAAGAGGGATGACGGATGGAACAAAGGGAAAGGTGAGAGGCAACAGCCTTGATAGCGGTCACTTCATAAGGGGCAAGGAAAGTAAAGAATGTGTCGGCAATTGCCAAGTGAGAGGTAGTTGCGTGATTCTGGTGAGACCTAAGTGGAGGTGCTCTTCTGCAGAATTATATGTCAGGCTAGCTCAAGTAGTACCCAAGTAGGATAATCGCAATCATGTGCTTATATAGCTTAATCTCATATATTTTTGACCGAATATACAGTCTAGAGAAATATAAAGTTCTCCAATAAATTCCGATTATAGCTATGTATTTCAAGAATAGGTGTGCACCCTCCCAGGTAGTACCTCCCCAGTTTTCCACGGATAGTTGTGTATCGAGTATACATGCCAATTCTGATTATATCCCAAGTGTGATTATCTCAAGTAGAGTAACCATATATGCCAAATATGGACGGCTATGCCAAGTGTGGTTATATATGCCAAGTATTTTATGCCAAGTGTGGTTATGTGCCAAGTATTATATCCCAAGGGTGGGATCAATGACCTTAAATATGATACCAAGTATGGCTATCCAAAGTCTCATAGGGAGTGTGGTTGTATATCCCAAGTGCGATAATCCCAAGTGTGGTTATATATCCCAAGTGTGATTATCAAGTATGATTACTCCACGTATGTATATGCCTAGTATTGTTATGTATGCCAAGTATTATAAGTGTGATTATCCCAAGTATGATTATCACAAGTATGTATATGCCTAGTATGATTATGCCTAGTATGTATATGTATAGCATGGTTATACATGCCAATTCTGATATCCCAAGTGTGTTTCTCAAGTCTGGTAACCATATATGCCAAGTTTATCCCAAATATGGATGTATATGTCAAGTATGGACCATATGTGCCAAGTATAGTTATATTTATTCCAGGTAAGGTTATATATTCCAAGTATAGTATATTCCAGGTATGGTTATATATATTCCAAGTATGGTTATATCTCAAGTGCGGTTCTCCCAAATGTGGAGATCTCAAGTGTGATCATCCCAAGCATGTATGACATGCCAATTCTGATATCCCAAGGGTGATTATCAAGTATGAGTATCCCAAGTATGTATATGCCTAGTATAGTTATGCCTAGTATGTATGTATGGTTACCATACATGCCACTGATATCCCAAGGGTGATTATCAAGTATGAGTATCTCAAGTATGTATATGCCTAGTATAGTTATGCCTAGTATGTATGTATGGTTACCATACATGCCACTGATATCCCAAGGGTGATTATCAAGTATGAGTATCTCAAGTATGTATATGCCTAGTATAGCCATACATGGCAATTTTGATATTCAAAGTGGGATTATCAAGTATGAGTATCCCAAGTATGCCAAGTATGTTATATCCATGCTGTATCAAAAGAACCTCGTTCCGTGTTCATGCCAAGAACGTCGCGGAGAGCGGAGACAGCATGTGGAGACGTTCTAAAGACATTGGGGCCTCTGCCCCGCAGATTCCCGACCACCAGCGGTGGCCGAGACGCGCCGAATATTTATGGATGCCCGGGGTGCTGGGTTGGGGTCAGCTGACCATGAGGCCACCTGGCCCACGCGTTCATAACTGCCCAAGCCAACCTGCCCACACCAACCATTTCGACCGTCCATGTTGTTGTACGACAAGTTTGAGTCGCGGTCGTCGAGGGCGAAGGCCGTGGCGTTCCACCCGACGCGACCGTGGCTGCTGGCCGGGCTGTACTCGTCGACGATTCAGTTGTGGGACTACCGCATGGGCTGCATCATCGACCGCTTCGAGGGCCACCAGGGCCCCGTGCGGGGCCTGGACGTGCACCCGACGCAGCAGATCTTTGTGAGCGGCGGCGACGACCAGCTGATCCGCGTGTGGTCCCTGACGGACCGGCGCCTGCTGTTCACCCTGGAGGGCCACCAGGACTACATCCGCACCGTGTTTTTCCACCGCGAGCTGCCGTGGATCGTCAGCGCCAGCGACGACCAGACCATCCGCATCTGGGACTGGCAGGCGCGCAAGGAGATCGCCACCCTCACGGGGCACAACCACTGGGTGTCCTGCGCCGTGTTCCACCCGTTCGAGGACCTGATCATCTCGGCCAGTCTGGACTGCACGGTGCGGGCCTGGGACATCACCGGGCTCAAGCGCCGGTACTCGGCGGCCGGCGTGCTTCCGGGCACGCCCACCGCCGCCGGCGCCCTGCCGCCCTGGTTCCCCAACCAGCCGGGCAGCTTTGGCGGCGGGCCCGGCCCGGGGTTCCCCGGACCGCCCGGGTTCGGCGGGCCCGGCGGCGGACCCCCCGGCGCCCTTGACGCCGACCCGTTCGGCAGTGAGGTGGTGACCAAGTTCATTCTCGAGGGCCACGACCGCGGCGTGACCTGCGTGGCCTGCCACCCCACCCAGCCGCTGCTGGTCAGCGCCAGCGACGACCGCACCCTCAAGGTGTGGCGCATGAGCGAGAGCCGGGCCTGGGAGATCGACACGTGCCGGGGCCACCGCGACGAGGTCACGGGCTGCGTGTTCTCGCCGGCCAGCGACGCGATCGTCAGCTGCTCCACCGACGAGACGGTGCGGGTGTGGGGCGTGGCCAAGCGCGTGCCCATGGGCACGTTCCCGTTCAGCGGCAAGGACGCCGGCGTGGACCGGCTGTGGTCGCTGGCCACCCACCCCCACCTGGACCTCATCGCCATGGCCCGGGACAACGGGCTGCTGGTGTTCAAGCTCAAGCCCGAGCGCCCGGCCTTCACGACCACGCCCAGCCTGGCGGTGGCGGTGCCGCCCGAGAACGTGCTGCGCGACATCACGGGGCGCACGCTGGCCGCCATGCAGCAGATCAACAGCAACGACCGGGCCATGCGCCTGAAGCGCGTGCACTACAACCCGGCCGAGAACGTGTTTGTGTCGTTTTACTGGAAGGAGCTCAGCGAGAACCGCGACTCTGCCGTGGTGGCGCTGTACAAGAACGGCAGCAGCGGCGGCGCCACGCGCCACAAGGAGGTGGCCGGCGCCACCGACGCCATGTTCATTTCCCGCAACCGCGTGGCGGTGCTGGCCCGCGGCCACCAGCTGCTGATCCACGACCTGGATCTGGAGCAGACCAAGGAGCTGCCGCTCAAGGCCGAGGCCAGGTTCGTGTTCGAGGGCCCCGCCCAGGGCCAGATCTACCTGGCGGGCCCGTCGGAAATCGTGCTGTACGACTGGCAGCAGGCCAAGGCCGTGGCCAGCCTCAAGACCAAGCAGGCCAAGCACGTGGCCGCGTCGGCCGACGGCCGGTACCTGGCGATCAGCGCGTCCCACGACATCCAGATCACCACGCCGCGGCTCAAGCCGGTGAAGAAGGTCGAGGAGACCATCAAGCTCAAGAGCCTGTGCTGGGACAGCAAGCTGCCGGTGCTGCTGTACACCACGACCAGCCACCTCAAGTACGTGCTCAGCAACGGCGACGGCGGCATCATCAAGACGCTGCGCGACCCCCAGTACCTGATGCGGGCCAGCAACACCGAAACGGTGCTGGCCACCCGCCGCGGCACCATCGAAACCGTCACCATCGACCCCACCGAGTACCGGTTCAAGCTGGCGCTGGTCAACCGCAACTTCGCCGAGGTGGCCCGCCTCATCGAGACCAGCCAGCTCGTGGGCCAGAGCATCATCGCGTACCTGCAGAAGTCGGGCTTCCCCGAAATCGCCCTGGAGTTCGTCCAGGACCCCAAGACCCGCTTCGATCTGGCGGTGGAGTCCGGCAACCTCGACGTCGCCGCCAAGGCCGCCGCCCAGCTGCAGAGCCCCGAGTTCGACGACAAGCTCGCCGCCGCCGCCCTCGACCAGGGCAACCACGACCTCCTCGAGGACGTGTACCAGCGCCAGCGCGACTTCGACAAGCTCGCCTTCACCTACCTCGCCACGGGCAACCGCAGCCGGCTGCAGCGCCTGGAACAGCTGGCCATGCAGCGTAGCGACGCCGCCACAAGGTTCCAGACCTCGCTGCTGCTCAACTCCGTGGAAAACCGCGTAGAGCTGCTGCAGCAGGCGGGGCTGGCGCCCCTGGCCTACGCGCTGGCCCGCAGCTCCGGCATGGCCGACGAGGCCGAGCAGATCCTGGCCGACAACGAGGTCGCCGAGTCCGAGATCCAGATCACCCTCGCCAACGACGCCCTCTCCGCTCCAGCCATCCGCCACGAGACCTGGCAGGCCAACTGGCCCGTCAAGAAGCTCGAGAACGTCGACATCATGACGCTGGCCAAGCTCAGCCTCAAGGACAAGTCCACGGGCGACGCCCCGGCCCCGGCCGCCGCCGCCGCCGCCGCCGATGGCTCCGCCACCACCCCGTTCGGCGAGCCCGCCGAGGACGAGACCGCCGGCGACGACGCTTGGGACCTGGATGACGACATGGACGACGACGTCGAGATCCCCGACGAAATCGCCGCCGGCGTCAACGGCGCCGCGACCGCGGGTTCCGAGCTCAGCGCCCGCGACCTGTGGGTGCAGAACTCCACCGTGCCGGCCGACCACATCGCCGCGGGCTCGTTCGAGACCGCGGCCCAGCTCCTGAACCGCCAGATCGGCGTGGTGAAATTCGACGCTTTGAAGCAGCGGTTCTTCGACGTGTACCAGGGTTCCAAGCTGGCAATGACCGGCCACGAGATGCTGCCGCCGCTGGAATACACGATCCGCCGCGGCCCTAATAACGACGACGCCGCCTCCTCACAGCTCCCGTTTGTGCCGGGGTTCGACCATCTCACCACGCGACTCAACGAGGCCTTCAACCAGGTCAAGGCCAACCAGCTGGAGCTGGCCGTCGACACCTTCCGCTCCGTCTTGCATACCGTGGTGACCCTGGCCGTCGAGACCGAGGCCGAGGAGAACGAGGTGCGGAAAGTGGTGGAGACCTGCAAGAACTACATTCTCGCCTTTTCCATAGAGCTCAAACGTCGGGCCCTGCCCAAGGACGACGTGAAACGCAACCTCGAGCTGGCGGCGTACTTCACCAAACCACAGCTGCGCAAGGCGCACGCCGGCCTGCCGCTGCGGACGGCATGCCTGCAGGCCAGCAACGCCAAAAACTACTCGCTGGCTAGTCACTTCGCCGCCGAGTACCTTAAAATCGACACGAACGGGCCGGGCGCCAAGAAAATGGCCGCCTCCAAAGCGAAGTGGGACGCCGCGAAGACGCTGGATGCCGTGGACATCGACTTCGACATGTTTGGCCAGTTCGACATCGATCCGAAGTCGCTAACCCCGATCTACGAGGGCCAGCCCACCGTCATCGAGCCGCTGACCAGGGCCAAATACCATGCCGGCAATAAGGGAACGCTGTGTGCCATCACCCAGTTCACCGAGGTGGGCGCGCCTGCTTCCGGATTGAGATTGAGAGCATAAAATAATTAAGAAGTACTACAAACGAAACTGAACTATCACTTAAAGAACCCTACTGGGCTAGATAGATACCGATGAGCATGCTTGTAGCTAGATGTGTGGGCGTTCCTGCGAACAAGTCTCGGATGCTATCTGCCCAACTATTGGCTATTGTAGGTATAGTCTTCGATGTAATGTTTTTATCTTATGGTACACGTCCGGAGCACCCTACATATGAAAAGTATCATGACGAGTATAATGTCCTTATGATGGTACATAGTTCTTATCACGGGTATTGATCTTATGATGAATACATAGATAGTGATCATAAGTAGATCTTGCAGGCAGCAACGCGATCGTGACTTATTCTTGAACGATCCAGCCACGGGCACATTTCAGAAACTTTTTCAATGATACATGCGGGTTCACAATTTTACAACACTTGACTTCGAAGAACCTCGTGCCACAGCTATGACTCAGATTTTGTCGCTATAGCCAAGGGACTGATTACACTAGATGACTCCCATGACTCAATGATACATGCCACATAAGGTGTGTGTGCAGACTACGGACCCCTTTCAGGCCGTCGCGCTAGACGATGGGGAGCATAAAGTGAACAGCGAAAAAAATAGAGAGGAGCGCCTAGAAATACGTTGCTTTGGAAATACATATATTAAATGTAGGGACGAAAAAAAGATCAAGTCTCATTTCTCTCACGAGTGAGTATTTCATAGGTCTATGAATGCACCTATGATATTGCTAGAAAGATGCGTTAATCTATCTAAATTAGCATGACTGTTGTCGGGGTTGTAATCACTGTTGGATGGGGGAGGGACGCCGGGTGATTCCTAGGTCAAAACCCCAGATGGGAGCCCCCCTTAACCATGGCGCTAGAATGGACAAACTACGGCCTTCGAAAATAAAAAAAACATCATTGGAATGGTTACGATTTCTGCTTTTGCAAAATCGGACTGGAGGCTATGTACGTGCTTATTTTCATCAATTTCTACACGGGTTTGTTCACAATCGATTGATCTGCCAAACCTGATCCACCGCGGCAGATGAAAAAAAATATTATGGTCGATCTCGTCTAATCCAAAAAAAAAAAAAAATAGCCGCTCGGAAAAATAATGGTTCATAAAGCAAATATTGGGTGAGATTTTACCATGATAAATAGTAACGGTAACTTATGAAATAAGTGTCCTTAAAAGAGTCTAAACCCGGGCTCATCACTTTTAATATCCTTATCAGCGAACACGGATAGGATTGCCTATAATGAGAGGGGCAAGGGTAGCGACTGTCATCTCAGTCACACGAGGGCACGACTACAGCGGTTACAGCTATCTATCACGGATTGAAAAAATATCCCATGCAAATCGTTATCTAGCGTGGAGGCCAGCTCGCGTGGGCGGGTATGCATGCTCCAGTAAATATCGCAAGCCTCACTCCACGTGCGGTGACTTCGCCATTGGCCTTTTTGAGAGTGAGAGTGGATTAAAAATTCATACGTAGGTTCTAGATCGACGCCAAAAAATTGTTGATTTCTAGTGATCTGGCATCACTGGGATGCTACTTCCACCGGTTAACGCCGGGCTTACCGGCGGACTGCCGGCGATAGTCCGCTGACCTGGCCCACGTGAACGGGGAATACGACCGGAGAAACTGCCCCACCTCCCCCTCTAGGATGATAGTGGTGTTTAGGGCAAGCGGGCCCACGCTAAGGCTGTGCTGCCCTTCCTCCTGCATACACAACACCTCGCGGTAACAGAGCCAGTACAGTCACCTGCACGCTCCACACACCCCCTTGCGGCGCCCGTATCCTTTCTGGGTCAGGTCCCCTTGGGAGGGTACTCAAAATGTTTTACGCCCGATGAAACCGCCAATCTGGCCCGGTCAGAATTGAAAAAATCTTCACAAATGGGCTCTTTGGGCATTCCACCCTGCGAAAAATCGCAGCCTGATAAGAGAAGTCCCACTTGGGGTGTAGTGATCATTTCTAAACTTTGGCCGCGAGAACTCTGGTGTTATTCAGAAGCCCCTCACCTCATGCACATGTAGCTCTGCGTGGGGCTCCCAGCGCACTGGGGAGCATTTTGGGCTAGGGTACCCGCCAAGCGGCGAGCTGGTTTGCAGCCCGACTGAGGGCAGGCCGCGTACATGAGTGGGAGACACGCGCTCCGAATGGCCGGGGATTCTAGCTCGGCAGTTGTAAGCTGGAGAACTTAACAAACTGAAATTTCGCAAAGACCCGTGGCTGGAAAATCCGGAGGGATCCACAATTATTTCGTCACAATTGTGGTTCTTGCGTCAACAAGCCCAATTGCGTCATGAATGGCATCGAGAACCACAGCAACTGTGCTCGTGTCCACAATGGGAAGTATCGGTAAACAAATTTAATGCATATAAACAAACACGCCATTTGTGGTCAGAACTGGGTTGAGATCACAAACAAGAACAATAGGATGCGGTATAGACATAATTACAATAAATAAGATAGCAGGAGAGACCGGCTCTCCTTCTACAATAGAAAGGTAGGTCATCGGAAGTCTCGTTTCGGCGCGGGTCGTAAACAATCGGTTCTCAATGAAAGAGAGTTGCGCGGATTGTGCTGAACCCGCATGCTGGAGTGCGGCCGGGCCGCTTTTTCGGACGGGCGAATGCTTACCGCGCCGCGAACGGGTAGGCCCGGTCCTCGAGAGACATGGCGGGGATTTCGAATTCCTCGGTGGCGGACTCGTCATCCTCGCTCAGGGATAGATCGGGCAGAGAGCCCGGCACACTGAGGGCGTCCATGCGGGAAAAAAGGCTATGAGGATGGCCGTGGCTTAGCGAGTGGGGGTGAGAGTGCGCGGAGTTGGTGGGCTCCTGGCAATATTTGTAAGGGCACTTGAGCACCGAGGGGTAGTTCAGCGTTTTGCTGGGCTGTTTGGGGCAGCCGTGGTGGTGGACCAGCGGCGAGTTTTTATCGCAAGCGTCGTGGAGCCGGCACTCCTCCGAGCAGTACAGCCCATTAGACGACGAGTCCAGGGACTTGTCGCAGACGCTGCAGTAACTGAGGAAGAAAGAGTCCATGATTAATGGGTGGTGAGAAAGCAGGAATACTCCAAGGCGGGCGAGAAGGAAGACTGAGTCTTGAAATAGACAGAACTCGATCAATTATTTGCAATCAACCGGGTATCACAATCCTGTTTCGAGAAATCTAGCCAGGAAGGTTGCAGGCAGCAATGGGATGGTACTTATAGGAGGGGTCCGACGGTATTATCGGAAAATAAGCTGCTGAAATTGTTAGTGTTGACTTATTTCTGCAATACTATATATGTTATTTATGTGAGCACGTTGGGAATTCTCACCTGACTCAACGCGAGAATGACGAATTTAGAGGTTGGGACACTTACATATGCAACTCTGACCCGGGCGAGCTTAACCGTTGATGAAAACAGGGTAGGGGCGACGGTACTCATAACATGTGGGAAGGCGCGGGATGCTAGTGAAAAGATGCGTTGTCCGGCAGCGATTAGGCAAGCCTTGACCACTGAGGAAACCCTTTCCTTGCGTGGGCACTGTCGAGATGGAAATAGGGGACTGTGCATTAGATGGGATGGAGATCAGGCCGACTGGGGTTCCCAGGCGCACCACACAGCATTGAAAAATTAGTGGGTGGTGGTCGACATCCGCTTGATTGCTAGCGGGATTTGATTGCTACTAGAATCGATGCAATGTGATTTTGCTCCGGCCCGATCCACGATTAAATTATAGCCCCTTATATATTATTTACTCTTATTTTTGGTCCTCCCTCCCACGATCAAAGCTGGTCGGGCCGTCGTACTATCTCGTGATGGCGGGACCGCCGCTTCCGAATTTTTCTAACTAGTGGGGTTCTGATGATGGGGTACTGCAGTATTCCGATGCATTTGTGGTGGGTAGCAGCAGCGAGCTCATGTTGTTGCCTGACAAATAATCCCGTGTGCAGAACGCCCCGTCCCTAAGGCAGGCATATTCCACCACGGGGGTGGACGAGGCTGGAACCCTGACGGAATGATAGCCCCACCTGGGCCGGCACCCGCACAGTGTGGGGGGGGAGTTTCGGGGGAGGGTGTCGCTCTCCCAAGCAGTGGGTGACCTCGTGTAGACTAACTTACATAAAATTAGCACGGGGCTGCACAGAAATGATTTTCCCGTGGCACGTGAAATTATGCTATAAAAAATAAGTTGGGTATCAAGAACACGTGCTCCATCCCATTCTTAGCCTGGGGCCATTGGGAGCTGGCCACGTTGGCAGGCGTTGCAGCGCCCTTCCCTGACCCGAGTATCGTATGGTGGGGCGGTATGGCGGCGCAGATCGCCATATCCCTTAATCTGTCGTAACGGTATGGAGTGTAATGTCAGATTATGGCGTGACACGGTGCTGTGGGGTGACACGGTGCTGCACGCAGTGGGGCTTGACCCACTGTCGAGCAAGTGACAAGGCGTACTCCACAGAAACACGATGACTCACGGCAGGTTGGGTCCCTCAGAGATTAGTCCCCCCGACCAGGGTCCCCCCGACCAGGGTCCCGCCACAGCAAACTGGCTCTACGTTGCCGCGGGAGAGCGTGAGTCATCGGACTTTCTAGAGCAATCACCAGCGAGTCTTACACCACCCGGATATTTCTGGGTCCAGAGCAAAAAGCAGACCAGCTATGCATTCTGGTTGAGCTGGTCATGCTGCATACGCCATACCGATTACGACCGCCCGCAATTGACTAACCCGAGTAGATCCGCATTCCACTCGGTGGCGGAGATCATGTGTCGGCGGCCACTGCAGAGATGGTGTTGATAAGAAAACATTCACCGGTGAGAGAAACCTGATCCATAATGTGGACTCGTCGCAAGCTAGCTTCAGCAGATATTGGATTGTGGGATACGTATATAGAGACGCTGAGTAATGAAAATAATTAAAATGTATACATGGTAAAAATGTTTCGGAAAAATTCAGGGGATAACAGGAAGGGGAGATTCGGTCCCGCATGCCTACGGCGGCGGTGCCGTTAGATTGGGACTACCTTTTGCCGATGTGCTGCCGCCTCTGCAGGAAACAATTACTGACCCAATATGATAAAACATTTAGTGTCGGATCTAGCGATATAAATCCTTAGTTTTTGTGACAGTTTAGGTTCGGCCTATGTCACCTTACTAATTACTCCAGGCGTGGTGGGCCTGTGCACACTGGAAAGCACACCGGTCAATGGCGGTTGCTCCGGACGTTTGATTAGATCCAGCACACGAGCGGGATTTTTTCTCGGTGGGAACTACTCGCGGCAGAGATAGCTATCTATCAGCGCTAATTAGCAGCTGCGCGGCCGTAGCCAATGCAGCCGACTACGGTCAATGCAGGCCACGAGGCAGTCGTTTGCGATCTAAACTTAGCGCAAGGAGTCATGGTCGGGGGTTGGATGTCACCCCAACCCCAACCGTTAGTCCTATGTACGTGGGACCCATCGATATCGCATTGGTGGCCACGGATTGGCTGCTGCCGGCGGCGATTTTGTGGCAGTGATCGAGGACCAGAACGGTCGCGGGAAATAGGGGACCGCCTAGGCACCAGCTGGAGAAAAAGGGTGCCGTTGCATCAAAGATCGTCATTCACGATTTTGGCCCACGGAACTGATGGCTTCAGCCCTCGGGGGTTGATCCCCACCCGGTTGTGGATTGGATTCGTGTGAGGGCGGCGAATTGACGCTGGCCCATATTGAGAGGCCTGCTGTCCGGCCTGAACCCTGCCGATAGTTTGCTTTATTTTCAGGCACGTCCAACGCTGGTGGGGACCTAACCCCTGGAATATAGGCTGGCGGACCTAGCCCCGGACATAGGCTCAGACTATAGCCTTCAGGCGCCAACGACGGCGTACGAAGCCTAAGCGAAGGCTCGGGGGACGCGGGGCTAGGGCCGGCCGCCGTAACGGCGGGCCAGCGGCTCGGGGCGGCCGGGGCGGCCACACCAGCCATTGGGAGGGGGCGGCCGCCCACACAGTGAGGCTGAGTCACCTGAGAAAGGCTGGCCGTTTCAGGGCACAAGCGTGTAGGCGGCGGTACCTCGCGGCGGGTGGCCCGCTCGAGGGCAGGCTTCCACCGGCGCTGGCCACGCCCCCCGGGCTTGAGCGGGCGGCGCCGGGCGCTGGCGGTGCCACCGGCGAGCGGCAGGGTGTTTGGTGAGGCCGGACCGACGGGCGCAAATATTTGTTGTCGCCAGCGACGCCCAGACGCTTGGTGATGCCCGGGGCAGCGGCCCGCTGCGTTTACACGTCGGCCACCAGGGGAGAGACGCGTCAGGGCAGGGGCGCGGCCGCCGGAGTCACCGGAGTGGGGGGAAGGCCCTTGGGAATGGCGTGGAGCGCGTGCGGGCAGGCCAGCGGGAGGAGCCTTAATGGCCCACAACCCCCCAGGCAGCTCCGAGCCTGTGACCGCCCTAGGAGCTGACACCTTACACATTTAAGCACCGGCCACCCCATTCAAGCAATCCCACCCCCGGCACCCCTGTGGCGTGAATTTCGTTCTTGAACCGTAATTTTTTTCCGTGGACCCGGGAAAATCATCAGAAAAGCACAAGAGCTGGCACTCTGGGCACCCACCGCAACCAAAAAAATCCCCAAAATTCGCCGACCCCGCCGTGCCAACGCCTCCCTGGTGCCTGATCGCTGTTATTGGTCGAATCTGACAGCGGCCTCTGACCCCCATTCCTTACACCGCGCCCTTTTTTCGGCACCCGCAACCCCCCTGGCTTCCGTGCTCTCTTTCGCCGTCTCTCCTGGCATTGACCCCCCCGTTGGGAGACTGCCCGAAGCACCCCTTCTTCTCCCTTGCCAGCAGCGCCCGCCTTCGATCGTGAGAACCACCAGAGCCCGTCCACCCCCGCGGGCCACGACCGAAAGCGTTGATACCCCGTCTCTCTCCACCGGTGCTCTGACCCCGACCAGCGGCTAGTGTTGGATTGCTCCGACCCCCCTTGCCAATGACTCGCGAGCAAGAGGACCATAACTCGATCTGGGCGTCGCGGACCTCGCCCGACTCGTTCACGGCCACGTTCGGCCTGTCGGCGCCGCAGCGGCGCGCCCGCGCCGGCACGCTGCCGTCGCGCCTGCCGTCGCGCCTGGCGCCTCGCATCGACACCACCGCCGCGGCCCCGGCCCGGAACGGCCCGTCCAGCGGGCGCGGCTCCCCGCTGTCGCACCTGGGCAGCCTGGCGCTGATCTCGCCCGGCGGCAGCGACATTGTCTACGACAGCTTCCCCCCGTCCAGCAGGTCTGCGGTGGGGCAGCAGCCGGCGGAGCGGCGGCGGACCCCGCCGTTGCTGCCGGTTCTTTTAATTATTATTTAGTTTTCTATTTATAAATTTATAATTTAATAACTGTA